>JAJJID010000376.1:0-39741 GCA_022204955.1 Macrophomina pseudophaseolina | reverse complement strand
GATCCGCAGCAGCAGGTGCTCACATTCTCCTTCCAGCCCGGAGGTTAAGGTTGTCAAGTCCGATTACTCGCCCGAGTCGCTCAAGTCCGCTTTTACTGGCCAAGACGCCGTCGTCTCCCTCGTTGGCACCCCTGGTTTCGGCGCACAGCAAACCATCATTGACGCCGCCATTGCCGCTGGTGTCAAACGCTTCATTCCCTCCGAGTATGGCTGCAACACTCAGTCTCCCGAAGTCATCAGCCTCGTCCCCTTCCTCGGCGGCAAGCGCCAGGTCGTCGAGTACCTCCAGAGCAAGGAGAGCAGCATCTCCTGGACCGCGCTCATCACCGGGCCCTTCTTCGACTGGGGTCTCAAGACCGGCTTCCTCGGCTTCAACGTGGCCGAGAAGAAGGCCACGCTCTGGGATGGCGGCGAGACCGAGTTCGCCGTCAGCAACCTCGACACCATTGGCAAGGCGCTCGTTGCCCTCCTGAGCAACGGCGCCGCCTACGAGAAGTCCAAGAATGAATACGTCCACATCGCCAGCCATGTCGTCACGCAGAAGCAGATTGTCGCCTCGCTCGAGCGCGTCACCGGCGCCAAGTTCGACCTCGTCGCCAACGTTGACACTGAAGCCCGCGTCCAGGAGGTCGGCGCGAAGCTGGCCAAGGGCGACTTCAGCTCCGCCACCGACCTGCTGCTCGCCGCTACCTTTGGCAAGAAGCAGCAGCTCGGCAAGTTCCCCAAGTACTGGAACGATGAGCTCGGCCTGCCCAAGGAGGACCTCGACCAGATCGTCAAGGAGGCCGTGGATGGAAAGAGGCCGTGAGTCTTTCCACTCAGCCTGAAAAATAAGATAAAAATGTAAACTAGAACTCATGAAATATTTTCCACCATGATTGGCCCCAAAAGTTGAATGCTGATGCTAGCCTGCGCTTCTAGGAAGCTCTGAATGTGTGCAATGGCCGGAACAAATGAGAGGCTTTCCGACCTCTGATATCGACGAGATGATGCTGATATTCCGGAAGCCATGAAAGAGAATCTGCTAATCACGAGACGGAGCTCTCTTTCAGAAGTCACAGTAGCGAACCAGCAAAAATATGTACCATGCAAAAAACTCTTAACATCGTTTGAATCTTTCGATTCACAGTGTCCTGGATCTTTAACTTCGCCCCAGAAAACGACATGTCATGCCTGAATGATATATACATGCTGTGGTGCGCGGGATGAGACCTCTGTAGGATGTGTCCGTAACCGTATTTGGTTTCTACAGCAAAGCTGTCCTCGACGGCAATCTTATTTACGCGTTTTCTGGCACAAATTTCCGCTTAACTATAACAAGCCTCCAGTACTCCTTCATGTTGCTTCAGTCCTCGTTACTCGCCCCAGTCCCACCAATGCAGCCGTTTCGAGTAGGATGTGCCCGGCCCCTTCAACACCGCTCCGAGACCTATGACCGTTAGGATAACCATGGCCAAAAGCACAGGCAGAGCTCATTGAGGCACGGTAACTACTTCCCATTTTACAGAATCCTGCTCCACGCGCCGAAGCCGCCCGCAAAACTCGACCAGGCGGTACGTAATGCGAACCCGCAGCACAACAATCAAGCAAAAATCAGCTTCCAAAAAGACGCAACAGAAGCAACGGCACAGACACACATAGCGCGATCAGCGCCAGCACAGCATATACAGCGCCCACACCAGCAACCCCTCCTATTTCCTGGAACAGCGACCTGGCCCGTCCTCCCTCCCCGCTTCCGCCTCCCGTGGAACCGCGCAACGTCCGCCGCGGACTATCCGAACAAACACCTGCTGCAGCCGCAGCCCCCGCGCATGCACACCCCGCACCCGGAACGTCGCCGTCGCCGTCGCTAGCCAGTTTCCCGACGCGACTGGCAGCGCGCCGCCGGCGGCCCTGCACGCCGACGCGGAGGATGCCGCAACCAGGCGAAAGACGCGGCGGACATGGGAGGGAGGGACGCCGGTATGCCGCAAAGAAGGGAGGGGGGGGGGGTTTGTGTGTCCGGTGCGGGTTTGCTCGGCGGGCGGAAGCGGCGGCTTGCTTTGGAGGAGATGGTGGAAAGAGGAGGAAACCAGGTGGAGGAAGAGCAGCCGGAGCAGTGCATCAGCCCCAGTTCGGGTGGGTGTGTTGCTTTTTGTTCAGGACTGATACGCGCCCTTTGTGTGCTTCACTATGCGAGCGCGTAGAACACAAGACTTCCGCTGGAATACAACCCCTGAATTTCTTGGCATGGAAATATTGAGATGCTAAGTACCATCAGGGTGTGCATTATCTTGGTCGCATTTTTCACTTCCGAGAATGTACGAGTAATGTTTTGCATGATTATTTGTGTCATCCTTTTTCCGGAACACAATCACAAAGCTATTATTAATGCAGACAAAGTCAATCAAAAGCTTGATCAATTTTCAGACGGAAGCAGTCATCAATTTCGAGATTGGTAACAAGGCTTGCAAGCAAAAATGAGAGGAAAAACAAACTTACTGCGCTGTACGCCAGGAGGGAGAACGAGGAAGGCCTACGTCTATTGCACTCGGCCAAAGTGCAGGTGGTAGCGCTCCCTATGTGCGTCATCGGAAAGCAGCGAGTGCGCTTCGTTGATGACAGCCATCCTGCGCTCAGCCCCTACCTTATCATCACGGTTCCGGTCAGGATGGTGCTTCATGGAAAGCTTCTTATAGGCCTTCCTGATCTCAGCCTTAGACGCGTTCCGCTCAACCTCCAGCACATCATAAAATCCGTATGGGGTGTCACGGAGGAGCTCGAAACGATCGGTTTCAGTCTCGTAGGCTGAAGGTGGAACTTGCGGCGGCGGGGGTGCCTCTCCTCTGGTTGAGGACGAATAGTCTGTGCCGTGATGGCCGTATTGCCTTGGGGGAGGCGAGTAACGACCAGACGGTTCAGCTGGAACACGGGTCTCTGTGTTGTGCCCTACACAGAACGGATAGGTACGGGATCTTCCTGTTTCATGCCTCTCGCTGTAGAATCCGAAACCATCCGGGCTGCGGAACTCTGTGCTGTAGTGCGGGCCCTCGACCGGTCGAGATGCATAGCTGCCACACGTGGAAGATCCAGCAGGACCGCGGGTCTCAGTATTGTATGCCGAGGAGCCAGTAGAACCGCGAGTCTCAGTACGATAATCCGATGATCCAGCTGGACCACGGGTCTCCGCGAAGAAGCCATCGAATTCCGTAAATCCATGAGCCTTCGTGTAGCAACAGCCGCCGTATCCCTGTGTTTCATACTGGCTCCGGCGATGACGATGCTGGTAGTATTCCCCATTGGCTCGTCTGGTTGCTTCCTCGGCCTCGCGGCGGAGGCGCTCGTTGCTCCTGGCGAGCTTGTGCTCGTCCCTGCTTTCGCGGGCATGGCGGCTGGCTCTGCCATCACCGCGCTGGCGATGAGGAACCCAACCGAAGAGATCTGCAAGATTGTTCATCATGCCGGGGTTCTGGCGGCTGCTGTGCCTTGCGGGTGCCTGCGTGGATGCCGAGTGCCGGGACGAATGAGACCCACGCCGAGTAGGTGAAAAACCAACATGAGGAGGACCACCACGACGATTCCTTCTTGGAGAATGGTGTGGTCTACCATGTTGTGGAGGAGCCTCTCCGAGGTTCTCCAGAAGATCATCGAGATACGGGATGCGAAACATGGGGATCGCATCCTCGCTCTGCATCGCTTCGTGCGGGCCTCCGATTCGGAAAGCCCGCCCTGTGCTCTCGTGGACAAGCGCTACTGGTTCACCGCCGATGATGGCGACCACGCTGCTTGCACATGAGTAGATGCTGAGGGCAGCTTCGACCGCGCGTCTGCGCTCAGGTCCGGTCAGAGTCTGAAGACGCCGTCTGATGCGAGCCTCGATGTCTGCCACAAAGCCATCGTAGGACATTCTGTTCTATTTCCGTAAGTGGTCTGTCCCCGTGAGTCTTGTGCTCTTCTTCAGAGAACTTGTCGGTCAAGCTGTGCAGGATGACCAGATCGAGAAAGTATCTGGAAGTAAAAGTTCTGTTGAATAAAAGATGTAGTCACTCGATGGTGCTTTTCAAGACATTCAAAGACGTCAAGTTGTGAATGAACAATGCGGCTGCCCCTGAACAACATCGTGAACAATGTTAAAATGGTGAACTCTTCTGTAGCCACAGAGCGGGACAATGTGGCTGAAGCAACTCATTCTCCAGCGAATGCAGTACATTGGTTGAGCCACTCGGTGATGATCTGGACGTTATGGGGCTTTGCGATTCAAGACATGCTTATGAGCATCCCAAATAGACTGTCTAGACGTCAAAATACTTGACTCCAGAGGCTCGTTTCACCAAAGTTCGGTGCTTGCAGCGACAAATCTCAGGACTCAAACAAGAATCGTTGGGATTCCCAATTACCTGTCATATCCCGGGCATGGCTGTGAAAGGAATCGGCGATGCCTTGCAACGTGTTACTGTGCTGGCTGTACGCAGATGATGCAAAATCTGGTCCCCAAAAATTGAACGCGGTCGGAGGGTGAGAAGAAAATGCCTATCCTCGCATACCAATGCGAACGTGAACGACTCGGACTCAGCAGCGTCGGGCCCGGCTTTTTATTCTTGTGCATTCGCCGCAGATACCGAAAACATCAAGTCGAAAGGCTCTTAGCACAAGCAGCCGCCCATTGTGCAGACCTTGTTCTCCTAAGACAGGCAGCCTTAGAAACAAGATTATCTTCTCAATGCCTTTGGATCTGTGGTAGAGGTCAAAATGTGCTTTGGTGGGTGAAGGAAGAGAAGCTGCCTGGCGCGACGAGCAAAACTAAAGCCTTCGGCGCGGCTCTGAAGTGCCACACCGATCCGAGAGGGCCAGCGCGATCTAGACGCGACAGTGTCTCTGCTTCTTGAAGATCTTTCAGAGACCAGCTCCCATTTGGACTTGGAAAGCGAAGGAGATGTCGGTGCAGGATTAGCGCCTGCCAGGTTGGCACAGTTTGCGCAGTCGGAGCTGAAATGCATTCTGAGATAGCCGGACCCTCCGAGAGTCATGTCGTCGCAGCTGTGGCCAAAGAGTGGGTACGATGTGCGCGGCGGACATCTGGCAAGGGTTTAAGCACCGAGGCCAGATCGTAGGGTACGGCGCGGCCTGGCGGAACGAGCGCCGATCATGGGCCGTTCGTCTGGGCAGTCCCGTAAGTTACCTGATTCAGACGGTCGGCACCCGATTCAGGTACCGTTGCGGCTGGCTGAAAGACATTGACAGCTCAGATGGGCCTCGCTACAAGAAGCGATGCAGTAGTGCGAGCACAGAAGCGGAAGGCGTTGTGTTGAGGACGACGGCGGAAGTACCCGCATGCTTCTTTTCTGCGGCGGCGAAAGGCAGTGCACCCTGTCGCCTATCGAGCGCGCCGTCCCGGCACGGCCGAAGAGCGCGATGCCGCCTGGGCCATTGTCGGGCGCCGAGCATGGTCCTCGTAGGAGCCAGACCGCTGCAACCTTTCAATATGCAGCTAGATGAGACGATTGCGAGGGCCACGCTGGCGCGGTCGGGATACGAAGTGGCTTTCGTGGATTGAGTGTCCGTCAGTGGACGCACGAGGCATACTGCCAGAGACGCTGGCCGGCCGTGGTGCAAATCAACGTGGCAGCGCGGCTGGGGCAAATCGCCCTACGAGCGCTGGGTGCATCCTGGTCGCTGGGTCGAGCAGCGCTGACAGTGATTAGCCTGGCGAGAAGATGCTGGGAAGGCTCTATTCATAGCCGACGCAACGTTATCGGCCTGGCGGCTCTGTGGGTGGCCGAAAGGCGTGGGCAAGGCCAAGGACACGCTTCGGCAAGCATGGTCGAGTGCCCGCCAGACCGGGGCCGGCGGCTGGGGGCGAGAGTGCACGGCGGAGGGCGGAGGGCCATCGTGTTGACGGAGAGGTGAGGTTGTGGAGCAAGTGCGATGCCCTCCGCCCGCTTGGCTTCTCTAGCGCCTGCCCGTTGCATGCACCCGAGCGGCGCTAATGCACTGTGCGGCAGGGGTGCGCGGCGCATGCCCAAATGGGAGCCCTGACGAGCCTTTGCCCGCTCTGCCCTCGCTCCGCTCCCCAACGTCACTGCGCCGTTCATCGTCAACCACGCTCTGGCTCCTCCCCTCGTCCAGCTTCTCGCGCACCCCCTCCCCCCCACCAGTTGCATGTGGTCCGGACGCTTTCACGACCCGGTTGCGCATTGGACGGCGACAGAGCTGCGGGCGGCAACGATGGGCGCGCTGTTGTGGAGGCATACCGCCCATGCAGCAACTCGGCCAACAGAGTTGCATCGATCGTCTCAATAATAGCACCGTGCCGCCACTAGTGTGTCTGGTGCGAGCGTGGTTTGCTGTAGGGTCTCGGTGCAAATGCAAACCCACGCCTTGGCTGCGGCTGCCAGCACCATTTCCACATCCGGCCGTCGTGCGGGACAATATCGACCGCTCCCTCCGCAAATCATCGAATACGGTGCCCGCCCGCGGCCTAGATGGCTGCTGGTGTTGTCGCCTCTGGATGTGTCGGCTGTTGCGCGCCCGTCAGACCTGCTATCGTCGAGCCCAGCTCCCTGTCGGCGCCGCTCTGGGCCTTCGGACCATGGTTCCATCTTGCGTGCTTCTGGACGCCGCGCGCCCTCGTCGAGGAGCCTTATCTTGATCAATCCCGCCCCTGCGGTCGTGTTCCTTCTCATTAAATAACAAACCCGTCCCTCGTTTCGACTCTTCCAGCTGCAGCGGCCTCTCCATTGCCGGCCTACAGCAAACAAACACCTTCGATTGCTTCCATCACTACCATGTCTGGTACGGCCACCACAACGGCCACTGCTACGCCCCGGCCCGGCACGCCGGAGAGCGACCGCATAGCTCCGGCCGCGTCCACTCCTCGCAATGGCCCTCCTTCCAACCCGTTCGCTACGCCTTACGGGTCGATGCCTGCCTCGACCACCGGCTCTTTTTACGACATTGGCAGCAGCGGCATTGCCACCCAAAGATACTTTCGCTCTAGGAGAATCAAGAAGGGCAGCGTCGAGCAGCCATGGAAGGAAAAGAAGGACCCCAAGGCAAAGTGGACGACCATCATCCCAATTATTGGCATCTTCCTGGGCCTGGGTGTGACCGGTGTGCTCATCTGGGACGGCATGCGCAATGTTGTCAACCATCAGTACTGCCCCGTCCTCGACGACAACTTTGCCAATGGCTTGAACAATCAAGTCTGGACCAAAGAGGTTGAGGTTGGCGGATTCGGGTAAGCAATCTCTCAGGCAACGCGCTTGCGCTCGTGCTAACATGAGACAGCAACGGCCAGTTTGAAATGACGACCAACACGGACGAAAACGCCTTTGTCCAGGACGGCATCCTCCACCTCAAGCCGACGCTTCAGGACCAGAAGCTCATTGACTCGAACACCGTGATCAACCTGCTCGACGACGGAACGTGCACGGGCTCGAGCTGGGGCAGCTGTGTTACGTCGACCAACACGACCAACGGCACCATTGTCAACCCGGTCAAGTCGGCGCGCATCAATACCAAGGCGGGAGCCAACATCAAGTTCGGCCGCGTCGAGGTGGTAGCCCAGCTGCCCGAGGGCGACTGGCTGTGGCCTGCTATCTGGATGCTTCCCAAGAACTCGACGTACGGAGAGTGGCCGCGGTCCGGCGAGATCGACATCATGGAGTCCCGCGGCAACAACTACACCTACCCCACCGGCGGCAACAACATCATCAGCAGCGCTCTGCACTTCGGGCCGGACACGGCGTCAGATGCATGGTGGACCAGCAACGTCAAGCGCAAGGCCCTGCACACCACCTACTCCAAGAAGTTCCACACGTTCGGCATGGAGTGGAGCGAAAAGTACATCTTCACCTACGTCGACACGCGCCTGATCCAGGTCATGTACAACAACTTCAACCAGCCCTTCTGGGACAAGGGCCACTTCCCGCTCTCCGACAGCAATGGCACCCGCCTCGTCGATCCCTGGAGCAAGACCGACAGCAACGCCACGCCATTTGACGAAGACTTCTATCTCATCATCAACGTTGCCGTGGGCGGCACCAACGGTTGGTTCAAGGATGGAAAGGCCAGCAAGCCTTGGGTCGACTCCAGTGAGACGGCGAAGAGGGACTTCTGGAGCGCCAGAGACCAGTGGTACCCTACCTGGGAGAAGAAGGGCGAGCTGCTCGTCAAGAGCGTCAAGATGTGGCAGCAGAAAGGGTATAATGGCTGTTGATGATTGTGTTCTTTTTTCATTGTTTCTTTTCCTACGCCGGAAAATTATAGACGCGCGCGAATCCGGCGACAGCAATACATGCACGCAGTAAACACGCGCGGCGGTTAATGAGCAGGTCTCTTGACAACCTTCTTTGGCGTGGGAGGAGCTTTATTTTCTTTTTTTTTTTCCAACGAGGGTTGTCTCCTATCCTTACGAGCTTCATGAAACGATAGACTGTACTTTACGTACAATAATGCGGAAACCGATACCATTTCTTTGACTGAGGCAGCACATGCACGGGAGCCCGTGTTGCTGGTGATAGCGGCGAGGGTGCAAAAAGGTCGGATTAAGCACTGCAGACTCAGCCAGCCATCGCACACGGTGGCTTCAGGTACCCGCAAGCGGCGACTTGCCAGTCGGGCAACAATCGGCACAGGAGACAGCGCCGAGCGTAGCCGTCGGGTAAAAAAGCGCCAGCCAGTCGGCGGGCGGGTTGGGTGCGCCCAGGCAAAATTGAAAAAAGGAGCGGCCAGCAGCCACAGCGTCGCAGCTAGCAGCGAGCGGGCGGGCGCGCGGCACACGGCAGCGATGAGATAGGCCCAGAGGCCGGTGGCGGCGTGGCGGCGCCCATTGTCAGCATCATGACAATAGTTCGCTTTCCTCCCTTCATCCCCTTCGTTCCCTCAGTTTCAGTCTCCCTTTCGTCCTGCCATGTTTGGCGGGTGACTACTGCGGTGTCAGCAAGAAGGGAGTTGGCCCTACAGGAATTAAATGTGGGTATCTGCAGCCATTTTGCGAGCGTCTTTTTTCTTTTTTTTTAATCTCCGCAGCGCTTTTTTGCTCCCGACACGTGCAGCGTGGAGCTGAAACCTTATCGACCCTCCACGCGCCTGTTCAACCAGAAACACGAGCACGCGGCGGGGAAAAAAGGGAAGGGAGAGGGTTAAAAATGGGGGCCGGCTCGACGCTGGAACCACTGGCATCTGGTCGCTGTCGCGTCGTATCTGATGGCCTGGGGACGGAATCCTGCGCACTTCCCCCCTGCACGCTGCAATCTGTAGCAAACGACACTGGCTCGTCCCGTCTGCTGCCTGGCGACGGAGCCTATCTCCTGCGACAGGAAATGTGCTCGCTCCCTGCTGAGAGTCTCCATGCAATCCTGCTGCAACTCTCTTATACGAGGGAGGCCAGCAGGGGGCGTGGGATGCTGCCCTGCTCTATCTTTATCCCACCCTGCAGCAGCGGGTCGTGTTCGCCTGCACGAATTTGTTGCCGCATTCCGTGTTGGCACCGGGCAGACGCTCCGCCGCGCGAATCCTCGACGAAATACACCAGAGGGGGAAAAAGCCGGATAAGGTTCGAAGGAGATCCATGGGCTGCCGCATTTGGAAAGGGACTGGAGAAAAGAAATGGGAGGCTAGGCGAGCCTGCTGCCATAGTCCAGCGAGCCGTCAGAGGTGGCTCGAGAAACAATGCTCTGGCGGCAGGTCTCCTCCACCCAGTCCCGCGCCGCCGACGGCTCGTCCGTGAGAAGACACGACAGAAAAAAAAAAAAAAAAAAACACAGCAGCGCCGCACCGGTGTTGCCGCTGCTTCGGGCCTGGTGCCGATGATTCTGCAGCGTCTTGACCCGCCCGCTTCGGGCTAAAGCTCCCCCCGGCCTTTCGGTGGGAGTGTCCGCCCTTGTTCCCAGACACCGCCCGTCGACCGCTTGCGTCCTGCTTCTGCCTTCATCGCTGCCCCAAGGCTGTTGCCGCCGCCACGTCGAGCCATTGAATCGTCAGATCTTGATGCCCATAGCGACCAAGCTGCTGCGCCTGGCGCCTCAATGACCGTGCACTATCTAGCGAACATGGCACCATGTCGCTCTGCTAGAATTGCCTATCTCTCAACCACACAGGGATATCCTCAACCCTAACATCGATGCTTTGCAGTGTCCTCATGACGATAGTATTTGACTAGTAGTGGCATCGCCCGCTTTCGTCCAGCGCGGATTCTGAGATGATTCTCTCGGCCGGGGAGAGAATACAATGATTTTGTTGAGATTCCCGTTACGCGCTCTCGCTGTACCGTTGTCCATCAAATAACAAGAGCTACATACACCTATCAACCGCGTCTTGTCACGAGGCTTCTCGCCACTTGGCCGACAGCAGTCGCCCGTCCCTTACGACTCCTGCACATAGACCCAGGGCCGTGGTAAAGCAAACGCTACCGCTGCACGCAGTCCCAACTGCTCTAGCTACACAGATGCTGGTTAGCATCACGTGAACTCATGGCCGCACTTGCGCTTCCCTTGGCTAGGATCCTGACAGCTTTCCGTCCTGACATCTGAATTGGATTCGGGACGGACCGCCGGGTATGAGGTCAGTGCCAAAATTTAGGGGACAAGTACGGGGTATACGCCTTCATCCACGTGACTGCTTTACTCTCCGCAAAGACGACGTGGTGGTGCAACCGTGAACACTGGCTTGCATTCAAAAATTCCTCCAGCATCTTTTTGAGAAAATCGCCCTGGCCAAGCGTGCATCAAACGGAAAGCCATGAAAGACAAAACATGTTTCCGTTGACGCCGAATCACCCAATCATCGAAGCTCTGCCACAGCGGAAGTCTACGGCCCGAGGAGATGATGTGCAGAGCGAAGATTATCGGCTTGAGCCGCATGCATGGGCCAGCGTGCTCGTTATAGCGATGGACAAATAATTACCGTTGTTTCCCCGCCAGCGTAATTAGGGAAATTTCTCAAGCATCCAGCTGCTCTTCGTGCTGCGCGCTCTCATTGGCGGGAATATCGCAGCTTATGCGGAACAAGCCTTCGTTTCACCGTGTTTGGCTACTGGTTTCCGCTGGATTGTCTGATGCAAATCAAAACCACCAGCGCTTGTATCGCGGGATGGTGTCTCGGCCGCTACTCCGATGATGTGAGCCAGCAAGTATAAGGAATGATTCATACAGGTCGAATCTACGACTTGTTCAATGGAACTCGGGGATCAGGCATCCCCTCACGCCTTGCCTGATTTCCGGAATGGTGTCGGTGTCAGTGCACGCTGGTTGCGAAGTCGGACAGTCATTGGCCAGCGCCATGCTCGGAGTGCTCTTTCTCAGTGCTTCCCCGCTCATATCGGAGTAGGCCGCGACAGGTGACTAACGCGCTGTAGAACAATCTGCGCACACTTCACTCCATGGCCTGAGTCGAGTAGCGAGCTCCCTTTGGGAAACAATCGGCAATCACCCTTAATCAATCCGCGACGTGAAACACAGAAACCACCAGATCTCTCCGTATTTCGAGTCCCTGGGCGTGGCTCGGCTCTCTATAACAGTAGTTGCGGCTCGCTGCAATTGCTACCAACCGCCTACTCGCATCTTCGGTCACTCCTTCGATTCCAGCACTCACCCTCTTCATTCGTTTGAACATACAGTCGAGACAGGCTCTCAATAAAGCTTTGCAATATGCGTTCCTCTTCCGTCTCGGCTGCTGCCGCTCTTTCCCTCGCTCTGAGAGCATCTGCCCAGTCGTCCGACGAATCATGGATTAACAACTACAAGTTTGGCAACATGTTCTACAGCGGCCCCACCAGCGGCGGCGCCTACATCACCAAGGCCACCTACAGCATGACTCCGCCCGCTATTCCTTGCGGCTATGCGACCAACGCCAGCCCGCAGGAAGAGCTTGCTCTTTGGATCGGTGCCCAGGAGGACCCCACCGGCAAGGACGTCTTGAAACTTTCTTTTGTCCAGCCGCTCCTGAACTGGGCTCCCGACCAGCAACTGACGTAGGCCCAACCGAATGCTACCCCTTCTGCATGCACTCTTGAAACTCATGAAACGGACAGTGGTTGCGACTCGACCGCGGATAACTGGTGTATCACCGCCAGCACGTACCACCCCTGTAAGGCCGCACCATCTCCCGGAAAATGAAACGTCTCGTACTGACAACGTAATCGCCAGCTGGTCAAGTGAATGCGGGATACAAGCCCGTTGCCCCCAACACCGCCCTCGACTTCGAGATCGCCGTCGACGAGGCCAGCACCAACATCACCCAGAAGGTGTGGAAGGGCGGCGAGTTGATCTCGTCCCAGTCGGACAGTACGTGATGATTCTTGATGCAATGCCTGCCAGGGCTTGTTGCTGACCGACATCTCGCAGACCCCGGCCTCAAGCTCGCCGTCTTCTACTCTGGAAACGAGTGCTACGGCGCCGACTGCGGAACTCTCAATGGCTACAGTACGTTTTTTTTTTCGATCGCGATTTTTTTTCTCCCCTTTGGTGCTGAATAACAGCTAATCCTTAATGCAGGCTGGAGCAACATCACCGTCACGCTTAACAAGGCTGACAAGAACTTTGGCAACACCTTGAGCTTGACTGGCGCCACGTCCGATGGTTTCACCACTTCTGATGGTGGCGTCACTTGGCATGCTGAGGAGATCAAAATCAACGAGGACTACTTCTACCAGGACGGCTCGAAGAAGGAGTGCTCTTCGTAAGCGGAAGTAGACACACGGGACTCGTTATGGCAGGTGTGTAGTGTCAAAGCCAAATTAAATCCATGTATAAATTTTATATCATCCATACGACATCATAGAATCCAAATCCGGATCCAGTGGAAAAGTGTACACCCAAAAGCTCAAAATTAAGCCGGAACATTGCTTTGGCACCGAAATCTAGACTGTGAAGATTCGTCCGCTGGGACTTATTAGCCGATATTCCCTTTGAAGAGTGCATAAGACGTACCTAAACAGTGACTACTGCAGCAGATATCCCTCGCTAAGGGCGGACATTCGGCTGATACAGTGTTAGCTACAACCACAGCATGCGTCCGCCAGGACTACTCACTTCTAGGAGCCAGTCCGACCCCATTTCCGTTCCGGCAGGACACGCATTTCCCTCCTGCTTCTAGATCAGTCGCGTGCAAGGTAGCACGGAGAAGCCACCCCACGAACCAGAGCATCTGTTGGACCAGCAATCCCACCCGCTGTTGCAGCGTGCCACTGTTGCGTCTGTAAGCGATTTGGATCGACCCCGCGTGCTGCACCCATGGAGTCCATACCGCCGTCGGCGCTGCCTCTGCCGCACTTTCCGGTTCCTGGACGTGGTCATTAGCAGAAGCTCCTTGTCGGGTCCCGCGTCAGGCTTGCTCACTTGCGACGCACACCCCAGACAAGCACTGGATCGGCTGGCTACAGTCAACTGTCCACGGTTAGCATTGAGCTTTCGAAAGTCTCTTGCAGAAGCGCTCACTTCCCGCTCCGCTCTGCGCCAGTACAGCGCCGGTAGCGAATGCGATAAAGATCAGATTCGTGAATTGCATCTTGGATGACCGTACGGTGCGGACGAAGGAGAAGAAGGAGAAGAAGAATAAGAAGGAGGGAAAGCAAGGTGGATTGCGCCCAGCCATTAATACAGAATGCACAACGAGGCCGGACAGTGAGTGCAGGTCCTGTGCAATCCCCCGTCTCGAACTCCCATCGTATCAGACGGAACATCAAGTGCCACCAACTTAGCAATTCTACATGGTTAGAGCATTATCACTGGCAGACGAGAAAATCACAGCAGGCCTCGGATTCGGCAGGAGGTAAATGCATTGGCGGATAATTCGTGCTACACTTGGAAAAGACTAGCCGGACCAGCTATACGAGCATCACAACCTGTTTCGGGATCAATCAAGCATATCTGAGCTCGAGTATCTGGTCATCACCACCCTCATTAAGGCCGGAACAACGGAGGGCTCGGCTCAAGCTAGACGGTAAGGAATTCTCGCTTTCAAGTCAAGAGAAATGCTAGAGTTTGACGCGCGGACATACCGTGGTACTATTCAGCCGCTCGACATGCTGGACGGCGTTGGCAATACGAAATACGGGCCTCAGTCATTTATCTGGCTGGTTCAGCCGGAAGCGGGATGATTAATCAAAGTGGCTGCCAGGTGTATGAAACCACCAGGCCAGAGGATGTCCCTCGGAGGTTTTTTGCCCCCATACTCGGCACTGCGTCCAGCGCGCGAGGGATCACCAAAAACTTGAACGAGTATCCGAGGCTTACTCCCGCGATGACGGGCTTTCATCCAGTACGTACAAACCACAAAGGATGCAACACCGTGAAGACCGTTGGAAATGACGATCAGTAATCAATTTGGATAACGGCCGCAGTGCCGCTCAAGCCATCCCCCTCATGGATGGCGGTCGACTCGACGACGGCGTCCCCTCCAGGGTCGTGGCGTCCGAATCGGCATCGTCAAATTCCACCCGCCTCAACCTAAAAGTGCCCCGTCCCCGAAGCGCGTCCCACGCATCCCGAGCGATCGACTTGCACGCCCCCCAGCTCATGACGACGTAGATGATGCAGTCGCAGAAGCCTTGGCTGGGGTTAAACGCCGCCTGGAGGGTGTTGAGGATGTTGCTGGGCTTGTTGTCATTGACAAGCAGGTAGACGCGATTCGCACTCGCGGGCGCCTGCGATTGATCAGCTGTGTGTGCCACCATAGATTTGTGTTTTGGGGATGTGGCGTCACTCTCTGAGCGGCCGTGTATATTCGCGAAGCAATAGCTGCGTCCGGCGGGGAGAAGCACCTTACCCAGACAAGTATCAAAGAAACGAACATCAGGATGGACATTTTGCAGTATGCCATTGCTGCTTCACGGGCATGTGCTGCCCGTGGGTCCCGTGATTTGTTTGTCTTTTTCAGTGTCCAAGGCAGCCGCAAGCGTGCCGAAAACGGAGAGCCAGAATTGGGACCCGTAAGTGTGCTCTGCGAGCCTCCCTGGTGTTGCCCTTGGAGATTGGGTTTGCTTTGTAGATCGTGAGATTTTCCATATCTATCTGCCACTTCCGGCCCGTCGGGAGCCGTCGAGTCTGCAAAAGAGCGGACAGGAGAAGGGTGGGAAATGTCGTTGGCTGGACATGGTATGCGACCTGGCACGGCATCCTGGCTCACTTCGAGTTCCTGCTGCTGTGTCTCGTGGCTTTGAGCATTCCTGTTTGCGGAAATCTCATCCTGAGGGTTTTTAACGTTGTGGGCCTGAGCGTCAACGTCGGCAGCTGTGGAACTTGGCGATACCGGTTCCCGCAGGGTCGATGTCACCTGTACTTCGGTGACACACAGGATCGGTTGACCCGTGGGCCGGAATGGATTGCCCACCTGCAGAACAGTGACTGGGGTATCTATGGCATAGTTCCCGTGCTTGAGCTCCAGATTTTGGCGTAGTATTTTGGCTCCAGTCGCTACGTAGATAACCGTGATTACGAGACATCCGACCCTTTACGTGGTCAGCACTGCCTCCTAGAGCTGGTGTGGTTGAGGGGAAGGAGGCTTCCTACCATGTGATCCCATAGCCGAAGGTGAAGCGTATCCACTGGTAGTCTTGAGTTACCCAGCACCAGAGCTTCTGCAAATCAGCAGGCTGCCACGAGCAAGAGCGCAGTGTGGTACGGACATTGGCAGGGCCATATATGCCCGATTGCGAAGGCGCCACATCAAGAATGAGAAATACAAGAGAGTGCAGGATGGTAAAGCCATAGGTCACTCCGAGATAGAGTGGCTCCAGGCGGCGGAGCTCTGACGGCGCCCACTTGCTGATTGATGGGTCAGAATGATGCTTTAAAACGCTCTAAAGCGGCGCCTCAGCGGGGGCCCATACCGGAAGAATATGAGATATACATTCATCGCCATTGCCATGGTGAAGAGCATGGCCGATGTGGAGAACCTGAGCTTGCTGGTCAGTGCCCTTGTTCGGCGCCCCGCGCAAGGGGACGCACGTTTGGATAGAGAAGGCCTGCACCCGGCACAAAGCCATGCTTCTGCCGGGCGCAGGGATTCCGGCTGTTCCGATGCAATAGAAGATATAGAGCACTATGTTCCCGGCAGATGCATAGAAGATCAGCCGATTCATGGGCCGGCGCAGCGTCCGAAAGAGCAGAAAAGTGACGACGATAAACGCCGCCCCCACAATGGAAATGCCCGACGAGGCGCGCGAGACCACCTCGTAGGCCGTCATAGTGGCGTTTGTCGTCTGATGCTTCGAAGGCGGGATTTTCGCCACCGCAATCGCTCGCGGAATCCGCGGTTTCTTGTATTGCCTCCGCCTAGGCTTCGATTCGGGCCTGTTTCAAACTTTGATGCGCAACCCATGCAGTAAGTTCCAGTCCCCGCAGCTCGGATGAGTTTAACCACCGCCCTAGAGCCAATCGGTTTGCTCCATATATAACCCCATTTCAGGGGCACTGTGCCTCTCTTTTTCCAGACCCTGAGGCTTTCTTGCAGCTTCTGCGCCATTTGACATGGTCCTCAGCGTCTTCGTAAGCCACACGGATCGTGCTACAGAACCATGCATCCGCTGGGAACACTCGTGTGCCACGATGCCGCTCCTAGAAGAGCCACTGCAACCCGCAGCGCCTGTAGCACCGTCTCAGGCGTCTTGGTCTGCACAAGCCGTATTTCTCGCATCGTCAAAGTACCCCGCAGCAGCACCCCCTGCTCGTCCACCAACCAAACCCACGATTTCGCTGACTTGATCTGCGCCATGTATCTCCTGTGCATCCTGCTTATAGCCGTAGTCCGACAGTTGATTTTTCTTTTTCTTCACCCACCGGTTCTTGCGCGGCATGCGTTACGGCCCATATCCCAAACACCTTACTTGTCCACCATACAATGAAGGTAATTGCATGGACACCACTGGGATTTCTAAAGGGACGTTGAACGTAACGGCTTCGGCTTACTAATCATTCACTTTTATTACTGAACACAAATGGTGAAAGGTTGTTGCGCCTGGAGCTTTTGCAAACATTAACTTCTTGTACGGGAATCGCTTCGTAGTCAAGTAATGCTCGCCGAATAGAAACGCTAATACTCGTTGAAGCATCTACAGACACTACAAAGAAGCATTAAATGAGTTATGACGAGTAGGTGAGTATTCCTGCGATGTAAGGAGGAAATACGAGCGTCCCTGTGAGCAGTGACATTATATTTTGAAGCTGTGGTCTGTACTGCCTCTACGCTATGGGAAATGTCTGTTCCAGACGGCTTCTCTAAAGTCTCCTCTAGTACATACAGCTTGGGCTTTGGGTGTGCCTCTTTAACCGTAGTGCACGTAAGCCAAGCGAATGACTTCATTCAAGGATTCGGAAACATTGAACATCACTGTCAGCCGCATCGGCCATTGTTCCATGACACTCGGCTAATGGAATGGGGCAAATGTTTTGACTAGATGATTATGGACAGTCCTTCGAGATTAGGGAACCCCCTCGTGCCGAATAACTTCAATCCTTCTCTTGGAGTTTCCCGGCGCCAGCCACGGCTTCAAGGAGCTGACACTAATAAATTCCGCAATTGCGTCCCGATATGACGAGTATATTCTGGTTTGTGACAAAAAGACTAAATTCACTCCTATTTATATATACAGCCACGAATCCACTATACCGAGCTAAATATACCCAGCTAGGACAATTGTGTAGGGATATTTTCCAATGCTACTACATCGAGGTGCTGGTGCACATAGAATTACGGGTAGGTAAACTCGCGGTACTTAGGTATTTTTTAGAATAGCGTCTTCGCGGTTATTATTAACAGATATCTAACCATGTCTCATGCCTGTGCATGGCCGGGCCGACCCCCGCGAGCGTGGGGTAGACGTCTGAGCTCCTAAGGCAACGGCCCGTATATGTTTGGGATATACTTTACGCGCGTCTCCACTGAGACTAGTTATTTGGCACGCCCGGACTGACTCGCCCCCATTCGCTCGGCGATATAGGACTTGGACCCGAATTCTCGCGGTTCATTTCGTGGGTCGGCCTATAGGGCAATGTGACGCTCTTTTAACTGCAGCGAGTCAAATAAGTGTACGGAATGATCTCTAATCTCCATCTGCCGGCGTCGCTACTTTCGCGTTCCCGGCGATGAAGGATCTCAGCTACTGCGTACGTAAAAGTGCAAAAGCGGTGCAATCTGATCTAAGCGTCTCCACAGCGCTCTAACCTTAGAGCCCCTCCAAACCCTCCCCCTCTCTCCCCGGAAGCGCGCGCGGCAACAAACAATTTTCCCTCCACATGAAAAGCAGCATGCTTGAACGCGCCGTATTTGCCGTATGCCTGGGCTTCATGGGCGCTGCCATCGGAACGGTATTCGTCAACGCTAGATGGAAGACAACTGTCTGGGACTGCACCGCAGCTGAAGCTGCTCCGCTCCAGGCTGCTGACGCCGCCGTTATCGCGACCCAGGGAACTCAAGCCATTAGCAACTAAGGCACGCATAATCCTCGACTTTACCATCAGATCGTCATCTCTGATCAAAGCGTCCAGTCTGCCCTCAGCGCCGGCTTCTGATGATTACCGTCACGGGCGCCATTTTGGCCATGCCGCACCACGTTGGCGTGCCCAAGAGCGTGTATCTCCTCGGCGGCAAGCAGGAAATAGTCACTGCCATCACGGCGGCCGTCAGAGTGCTGGAGATAGCCCAATACTTCAGTGGTAACCGCGCCGCAGCAGCCCCTCTTGAAATCGTCCTTGCTGCAAACATATACGAAGTGGTCGCCAGCTTCATCCGAGCAGCTTTTTGGACTATGTTACCTGTGCAGTAATCCCCCGTCCCCGGAATACTGCGATGTTCAAGAAGACCCCGCTTTTCAAGGAGGAGGGCGTCCAGGATTTCATCAAGACATTATGGGATCCCCTACATCATCGGAAGTGCATAGGGATTTCTTTCGGACGCTGGTAGGCAGTTTGATGAAAATTACATTGTCAGTCGCGGCGAGAGCGCAAAATGTAGCCAGCAGGTCCATGCGCTCGAAAATCTCAGCCGGGCGAGTGAGGGACTGGGCGTTTCGGGGCAGCTCTTAACTGTTGTACTCGAATTATTCAAACAGTAGATCTAAAGAGGTTACGTTGGTGATGAGATTAGTGCTTTGGTGTAGCTGGTGCAGTGAAGCCTATCTCTCCCCGGCCCCTCAACTTGTTGCAATTCTACCGAGCGCGTAGTTCCCCGTCTATCTCTATCCTGTGACTCATTAACCACCCTGTCGATACGAAAAGCGCTTTACTCTGGACTTGGACAGAGGCTTTGTCGTTCTATCAATTGCATCTTATCACGCATAGGAAGTAACAGTTTCTGCAAATCCGAGCAATAATTTGTTATCCGGACAAAACCGCTGGTATGCTGCTGGGAAGACGTAAACCCCCATCGAAAATTTCGCGTCTAATGGGCAATTCGCCAATTTCATGCTGAAGATAGTCGTGGACCTCGGGACGGCCAAGTGCGTCGAGTTCCAGGTACGGGTCTGCTTCTGCCTCTCATCGAGATTCAAGAACTCTTAAATGCGGAGGGCGAAGGTTTCTGCATAAAACAAGACGTGTGAGTCCCACAGCATTTTAACGAGGACGGGATGGGCTCAATTGTTGGGATCGGGCGCCCAATGCTACTGATTGGTTACCGTTCGTTTATGGCGAATAAGGTGTGATGGCGGGGTGGATAAACTTTGCTAGCGAACGTTAATTGACGCGCCCTTCGTCTCAAGAAGATCTGTTAAGCGTCGGAACACGTAGCCACTGGATGTAATGTTGTGTAATTATTGATGTTTCCGTACAGCGAAGACAAATGGGGCAATGCTGCCGTGTGAAGACTGTCGCCGCAAATGATGGCACAAGGAGGGTGGCACAAGGAGCGCGGAAGACATCAGTAACGAAGGCCGGTTCAGTAAATAATGTAGCGCAAGGACCGTTTGATAGCCTCCGCGGATGCTAAATTAACAGCGTTCGCTCCACAAAAACAGCCGCACGCGCTTCTTCTCGCTGCTACTCATTGCTTCTCGGTCGCGTGGGCCATGGGTGCCGCCAAAGGTGAGAATCTCGGGCCTAGACTTCTGGCCATATCGATTATCATCGTGACGGTTGCGGCCTTGTTCACCATCCTGAGATTCTATGCAAGGTACCTGAAAGGCAAGATCTACTGGTGGGATGATTGGACGGTACTCGTCGCTCTGGCATGCACATTCAGCCCTACCCACTCCGCGTTGAGAAAGCTAACGGCCGCTGGCAGCCGTTCGTTTTCGCTTGTTGTGCCATTAACGGAGCACAAATACGATATAGACTTGGTCGACATGTCCACACGCTTTCGGCGCATGACGCAGACATGGTCGTGACGATAGAGTACGCCTTCGAGTGGATCTACCCCAGCACCCTTGGCGTCATCAAGATATCGGTCCTTCTCCTTTACGACCGAGTCTTTGGCCGAACGCGCCTCAACATCTTCCTGTGGCTTGCTGGTGCCATGACGCTCGCCTGGGTGCTGGGAATGTATCTTAGCAATTTGCTCCAGTGCACGCCGATGAGGAAAGCTTGGGAGCCGGTCGTCCCGGGCCACTGTTTCGACTCGCGAACCTTTTTCATCGCAAATTCGGCTTGCAACATTTCGAACGACGTCGTTATTCTCACGCTGCCTCTTCCGATATTGTGGAGGACGACATTGATGCCGCTGCGTCAGAAGCTGCTGCTTTCCGTCACATTCCTCCTCGGCGCGCTTGTGGTTGCAGCAAGCGTCTACAGGTTTGTCACATTGCTTTATATCGAAAGCGATGATATTACCTGTCAGTTTACATCCTGCTGCTGCCCTCTTTGCTCCTCTAACCACTTTTCAGGGACGTTTTCCTCTCCGAACCTCTGGTCGGTTATCGAGCCTGCGGTAGCGTTAATTTCTTCTTGTCTTCCGACGATGAATGCCCTCTATTTTAAGATCAGCAGGCTCCTCGGCATCACGCACATCGAGAATGATGTCCAAATCGCTGAGGAAAGCCCGCAAGATTCTGCACAGACAGAGTCGACTATTGAGAGGCGGAAGAGAAGAAATAATGCCTTTGCACAATGGGGCCACGCCTTGTCGACGTTCAAGACAGAAGCAAGGAGCAGTGCTGCCAGAACAGATGTTCGGCTGAGTCATGGAAGTGGGTGGAATGATCTCCCGGATGCAGAGCACGGGACAAGGTGATCTGGTCGTCTAAATCCTTAATGAAGCTTTGGTTTTAATGCGAAAATAATGAGAAATATCTTCAGCTAGGAAGTGAATACCTCCGGATTACATGTGCGGTAGTGGCAAGAAGTTCTTCATGTTCGACAAAGACTCATCGCCCAACGAGGAAGCTGGGTGGCGAGGCATGAGGATGCCCAAGGTGCTACTGAGGTATTGAATTACGCTAACGTGAGCATATTTCCCCTTCACGGCCATTGCGGTTTGCCGGTCTTTGGCGAGCGATATTGTCCCAACCAATGAATGTCCGCTTAGCTACTTCAACAACCATCTTGGCTGATGGAGTATCTAATCCAGTTCGACATCCAAGTGTCTGATATGCAGCATTCATGTATGAGCAGTCCGTAGAATCAAAAGTGAGTAGAAAGATTATGCCTGGAGACATGGTCACAGCCCGAAATAGAGCAGGTTGCCCTGGCTCGAGAACTTTTGCCAAGAAATGTTCAAAACTTCGATTTTAGGCGTGATGCACAGAAAAAGTCCGATGAGTAATTTAATTTTGCTTTTCACTGCTCTCTGTCCATCCGCGAGTGCTTCCAGTCACGTCATAGTGGAGCACTACGGCGAGCTCTGATTGGTGGCTTTTGATGTTCCCCATCCACTTCGACGAAAACGGAAAAATAATGCGGGAATTACGGAATGGTTTGCACAGCTTATTCATAAATGCATCCTGCCAAAGCCCACTCTGCGCCTCGCCGACGCACCACATTCGTTGGAAGGTAGAAACTTCACGGTGTGCGAGGATTAGCCTTCCCCTGAGCTTCTCCGGCCCTGAGAGAACAAGCTAGCCGACGTTCTTGCGTGATGCCTGTTTTACCAATAAATATGCTGCAGGGGAACAAGCCTTCTTGCCGCGGTCTCGGCAGTAGTCTTCGACGGTCCAAGAACCTCTTTCCTCATGGCAAAATCCAGGGATCCTCAATGCGGTGTCGCCGCAAAGCCGGGTAGTAGAGGTACAACTTCACGCAGAACAACACAACTGTTTGCAAGCTGACCGGATTCAGAGAGAGACCATGATGCGAACATTCAAATCCTGGACTGGGATGGACCCAACGATCCAGCAAACCCGTACAACTGGTCACTGTCGAAGAAATACCTTATTACTGCCGTTGCACTGTGCGCCACATTCACGACAATGCTAAACGGAACGATCATGACTGTCGCCCACGAAGCCATCAATGACAGATTTCATGTCAGCGATGCTAACTTCCCAAACTCCTATTGGCCGGTGGCATCTTGGGCCGTCGGTGGAGGCATATGCTCCTTCGTGGTCCTCCCCATGATGGAGGACTTTGGCTTCCGCAAGGTTTTCTTGGGCACCTACGTCATCTTCATCTGCTCGCTTATTCCCCAGGCCCTCGCGCATAATTTTGCCACCCTCATCGTCACCCGCTTCTTCAGCGGCGGCTGCGTCGCCATCATTGCCAACTCCACCAGCAGCGTCATCGGCAATATCTGGGAAGATGACCGCGCTCGCACGATACCCATGAGTCTCTGGATTGCTCTTTACCTCGGCGGAAGCAGTACCGGCCCGGTGATCGGAGCCGCCATCCTCAAGTACCTCTCCTGGCGCTGGATCTTCTACTGCCAGCTGATCTGGTACGGTGCTCTTCTCCCCTTCTACTGGCTGCTCCTGCCGGAGAACAGAGGCGAAGTGCTCCTGGCACAGCGAGCCCAGGACATGCGTCAAAATGGCATTCAGGCATACAGCCAGATGGAATTGGAAAACACACCTATGACTGAACTTATCCTGGAGAGCTTGAAGCGGCCACTGGTCATGCTATTTACGGAGCCGGTTGTCATCGTCTGCACGACCATGGCTGCCCTAGTCATGGGCAACATTTACCTCTTCACTCAATCGGTTGAGCTGGTGTTCGCCTCTCTTTACGGTTGGGACCCGATCCAAGCTGGGTTTGTACAGACAGCTATCGTCATTGGTGAGATCCTTGGATGGCCAGGCGCACTCCTATCTGCACACTTTTACTTTGCTTCTGCAGCGCGCAACACAGAGATCCCAAATACGCCCATCCCCGAGGCACGGCTGTATGTTGCCATCCCAGCCGGGCTTGTGGGTATGTCTGGAGGTATGTTCGTCTACGGTTGGACCTCCTACCCATCCTTGCCGTGGATAATACCGGCTGTTGGTCTGGCTATGGTCGGGGCAGGCAACACCGTTGTGATCATCGCCTTGGCAGATTACGTCGTCGACGCGTACGCGAAGTATGCGGGGAGTTCAATGGCAGCCGTTGCTCTGGGAGAGAACTTCTCTGCCGCCTTCCTGCCTCTGGCCGCGCAGAGTTTGTACACTAACCTCGGATTCCATTGGGCAAGCAGCTTGCTTGGGTTTCTTTCATTGGCGCTTTCCTGTGCCCCAATCGTGTTGGTCATCTGGGGCAGAGGCATCAGGCACCGGAGTCCGTTCATGAAAGAAGCTGTGGTCGAGAAGAAGCTCGAGGTATAGACCGGGCGGCGCGTGATCCGCAGTCTCCTTTATTTATCAGTCACCGAAAAAATAATCCCAGTAATATAGAGAGTAGAAATAAACCAAATAAACCAAATAGAAGAACATGAAATTAACTTTAGATTTCCATTACTACCTCAGGAGATGCCTTCAAGGCCTGTCCCCACCGCCATCCATCAAACGAACTCCAAAAACTCCACCCCATCCCAACCCCAACCCCAACCCCACTACTCCTCCCCTTCCTCCTCCGTCCCCTCCACATACTCAATACCGCCTCCACCCACCCTGACCCCCCAACTCCAATGTGTCTCCGGCGCCTCCGCCAACTGCCTCGCCCAACCCACCTCCGCGCTCCTCCAGCCCCCCTCCACTAACCCCACCTGCACCGCGCGACTCGCCCACCTCACCGCGCCCCACGCATCCGCCAGCGCACTGCACTGCAGCGCCGCGCGCACATACGCGTCCGGCAAACTGGCCCTCAGCCCTTCCGCCTCGACCAGGTCGACCAGCGCCAGCGCCATGCCGACGCTGGCGGCCGACCCGGCGCGCCAGTCGCCCAGCCTGCGCGTCAGCTCGGAGATGCGCGCGAGGCGGCGGTCGGAGGCGCGGGACAGCGGCGGGGAGAGCGAGCACAGCGCGCACGTGCACGCGAAGCCCCAGTTCGCGTGGAGTTTGCGCTGGCGCGCGGCGCGCGGGAGGCTGGCGTCGAGGTAGGAGATGGTGA
Source organism: Macrophomina pseudophaseolina (assembly GCA_022204955.1). Classification (NCBI taxonomy): domain Eukaryota; kingdom Fungi; phylum Ascomycota; class Dothideomycetes; order Botryosphaeriales; family Botryosphaeriaceae; genus Macrophomina; species Macrophomina pseudophaseolina. The sequence continues at coordinate 15,376 of JAJJID010000376.1, read as the reverse complement.
GCTCGGTGCCGGCAGGGACGGGGCCGGCGGAGCTGGTGTGCACGTATTGGGTCAGGAGGTCCGGGTCGAAGAAGTAGGCGCTGTTGGGGCGGCAGTCGTGGTTGAGGCGCTGGGGGAAGCAATAAAAAAAGAGGGGGTAAGATGTCAGCTCCGGTCTGAGGAGGAGGATGATGGTGAGGCGTAAACGTACCGCGATCTCCGGGAATATGACCCAGAACTCCGCGTTAGCGAGTTCGATGCCAAAGGAGTTCGTGTCTACCCGGTCGTCGAACGGGTCCGCGCCGTCGACGTGGCCTGCCAGTGCCCAGAACTTTTCCTGAGATGCTTCTGGCAGGCCGCGTAGGGCGTGGTATGAAAGCTTCAGCTTGTCGGCTTTTTGGAGCCCGTCGATGGCCTCATCGATCATCAGGATGGGCGTCGAGGCGAAGAGGCGGTCGCCGCTTTGGAGGGGCTTGTTGGCAATGAGACCTTTCCCGCGGCCTGGGAGATCGCGCTCCTCGAAAGGCGGATTCGTGTAATCATTGATATCTGGTGGCAGCTGCGGCTCTGTGAAGGCTTCAGAAGAGAGTATTTCAGCCACACGAGTAGGTGTTGTAAGCAGAGCAATTCCCCGGCCGTTGGCGAAAGTGCTGGATACGAAAGCGCAAATGGGTTCGTCGGCACTTGCATTGGTGGCGAACATGCAATAAGGGGGCGAGACCCATGGGATCATCCCAGCTTTCAGTGACGGCCTTTGTGGACATTTTTGCTGAGTGGGGGTATTGTTAGCGTAGAAGACAGCTGGGGGCTCATTGCCAAAGATGGCCGTGTCTTTGATGCGTAAATAAGATGGAGAGTAGGGAAGAGATATCGAATCAAAGGCCTTTTGACGAAAAACGTATGAAGAATGACTGGCTGATGCGGCTGCGACCAACGTAAAAGATGCAAACGTCGCGTAATGCATTGCGGCTCTTGGGCTTTGTGTGCTTGGGGACGGGAGCTCAAATTCGAGTTATTTGGGAGAAAAGGATTCAGCTTGCGAAGTAAGCACTTGGAAGGAACCCCGCGTCTTAATGCGTCAGGCATTTGGAGCTGAAGCCTGTTCTGCGTCTCAATTGGTGATGCGGGGGATTCTAAGCTTTCGGTGACATCCGCCAGCCTCCTGGTCGTGACGGGGCTTTCCATTTTTCGGCCAGTCATGATGAAGCGCGTATTCAAAGAAGTGCTGTGGGAGGAGAAGGGAGAGGCGAAGGGGTCGGATGATGTTTCAGCCACCACGCGGTGTCTCTGTGAATTTCTCAGCTCCCGCAATTTTAAGCTTAAGCCTGCCTCGATACATGCTGACCTGAAACGCAAAACCAGACCTGCACGGCGCCAAATCTCAACTGTGAGACGAGGCACGCTTGCAGCACCCGTGAGACTTGAGGGGCCCCAAAGTATCTTCCCTGCCCAGTTTTGCTTGAAATATCCCGATGCCGAGTTTATCTGGACCTCACCGTCTTGCCTCAGCTTTGCGCGCTCACCACCAGAATAAGCGAAATCCGGTTATTGCAGAAATGGACCGCGAAGCTATCTCACAGACGCTGCAGACCGCCGCGCTCAGCGCTCTATCAAATATTATTGCACAGGCAATGGCCGCACACGACGCTCATGTAGGTGCCGAAGCCGTCCTTGGACACAGGAAATTTCGTTTCAAGAGCCCTGATGAATATCTGCCGCAATGCTGAATTATCATGTAGGAGGATGTATTTCACATCCGTACAGCGCCTCTTCTCAAGTACATTACATTCAGCATTTTGACCACGCCTCTCAACATCTACTGGCAACGTTTTCTTGAGCGCCAGTATCCAAGCCAAACTACGTCCTCACTCAGAAAGAGTGATGATTCGACTCAGCTCAGCACCAGCCATACCGTCAACCTTGCCGCTAAATTTGCTATGGATCAAACCATTGGTGCGGCGTTTAACATCTTTCTCTTCATTGGTATCATGGGGCTGCTCAACGGGGCATCGATGTCACAAATAAGACAAAATGTAATGAGAGATTCGTGGAAGATCTATGTAAGCGGGTGCGCGTGGTGGCCCGTAGTTTCTTTGATAAGCTTTGCTTTTCTTCCTCTGGAGAGAAGAGTGATATTTGGAAGTGCCGCCGGTCTGGTTTGGGGTGTGTATCTAAGCTTTATGGCCTTGTAGCATGACAAATACCTTGGTCAAAACTAGAACATAGCTCGATTAAGGCTGGAAAACTGCTGCGGCAACCCTTAGTGAACGGGCTTCGTGACTTGACAGATATATCATAATTATAGTCGCGAAGCCAGTTGTGAACCAAGAATAAGATTGTCAGCCAAAGATGGAAAGAACAGAAAAGGGAAAAGTTTGCTTGGGCCCGATAAGCCTCACCCAGCTGTGTGTATTCAATGGGTATCGCCACTTAGTAGAGGTGTCCAGTCTTCTTTGGCGATGTACTCTTCAACCCTAGAGGTGCACTTGTCCACTCCAAGCTATATAAATTGTCAGTCAATTCGCATTAGGGCCGCAAACAGCGAAACACTCACATCTTTCGGATGCAGCACCCCTGGCTCCCCGCCAGTCCACCCAAACTCCTGCACGTATTGCATGCTCTCAAGCGCTTCCATTTTCATCTCCTCCGGACCTTCGATCCCGGCCTTGATCTCCTCCGCACTCACGCTCTTGTACCCGCTTCCACAATCCCCTCCCAGCTGCACGCCCAACACCCTCCCCCACATTTGCATATACTCCTTCCATGTCAACAGCTCACTGTACCCGAGCAGGTTTATCCCGGCCTCCGCCTCCACCAGCGTCTTCACCAGCGGCCCCGTATCCCGCTGCGTCCAGACAAACGGGATTTTCTCCTCCCCATTCCCCAGACCCGCGTGATAAAACCCATCCTCTCGATCGCCCCTGATATCTCCCTTGATAAAGGACCAGTTATCAAGGTAATATCCTACCTGTAGGAAGCTTGTCTTCGCACTCAATTCCCGCATCCCCGCATCCTCCCTGATCCAACGCCCGACCGCGCCCTTAGCATCGAAATGCCAAACTTTCCCATACTTCCCGCCGGACCACCGCCGGGCCTCGCTCAAGCTCGAAAAAACATACCGCCGCAGCCCTTCCGTGCCTGCCGCGGCGCGCGCGAGATTCTTCCCGCGCCGCAGCTCGAGGCCGTAGCACCACTCGTTGATGCTTATCCCTCGCTCTCGCGCCCGCGCCTGGTTCTGCGGCGACGCCATCGGCGTCCAGAAGTCGGTGACGCCGAAAATGGCGGTCGCGCCGGCGAAAGCAGAGGCCAGCGAGCTGACGTCGTCGAGGTCGCCGCGAACCATCTCGACGCCGAGCGAGCGCCAGTGCTGCGCGGAGGCCGAGGACGGGTCGCGCGTCACGCCGCGGATGCGCCAGTGCGGCGCGGCGGAGAGGAAGGTGTGCGCGACGCTGCCACCTTGCTTGCCGGTTATGCCGGTTATGACGATGAGGTTGGCGGGGGCGGCCGCGCTGGTCGTGCTGGGCATGGTGATTGCAGAGTGAGGGTGTCGTGGTGCGCAGTGCGGATGGTGATATCAGAAAGGGCAGCTTGCTGGATTTAAATTCTTTAACTTTTGGATTTACTGGAAGTGGATTTGTAATGTTCTATGCGGCACAGTGCAGGTAGGACTAATTTCGTGCCTTGGTGATGATAGGCGTAGAGGTGGTGGTCCCATATTAACTAACCCCTTACCTGACAGCTGCGTGTGCTGATAGAAGTTTTTTGTGGAGCAAGCAGATGTAAGCAATTAACACGGACGACAGCGTGGGGAGGAGAATGTGACACGACGTCATAGCAAAGAGTCGTGAATTTGTCAGCGGACAAGGATTTGGCCGTCTTACCTCATCTGGCAATGCGACACGTACTTCCATCACAATGATACAAAATATTCTACGAGCAAAAAGACTGCCAGTTTGAGCATGTGCAGTACAATTCACGTGCAAAACAGCTTAGGTTATTTTTGCCTGGACGCGCGAGGATGGTCAAAGCGACTTATGTCGATCATGCTCCGACAGATCCATTCGGGCGATGAGGTGGAGAGTAAAATAGAAACGGAAATATGCAGACTAAGGATCTTCATCGAACGGTTCAGCATCCATCTTTCCGAGCACTAACCATTTCGTGCCGCGACACTTAGTACAATGGTTCACACGTCCAGCTCTCAGCAGTGTCAACGTCGCCAGTGCCGTTGTAGTTTGCCTGTTTTGGATAGACACACAAAGGACGCTGTCGTAGTACTGTATCATGCTCGGTGTCGTTTTCATACTTCGTCCCGATGATCTGCGTGGGCGCCGTGCCGTTCTCAACCCACGCCATCATGGCAAGGAGGACATCGTGCTGAGGATCAGAGAAACCCGGAACGCTGTGGACGTCACTACCCAGCACACTGGCCTGGTTAGGGCCAGCGAAGTACCACGGGGCATTCATATTGTCTGGAGTGCCCGAGCAGTGCCTAGAAAGATCTGTCAGCATCTGATTCGTCGTAGATCCGTTAAGCAAAACTAACTGCATGCCCGGCACCAAGAAAACCCTGTAGAAGTCATCCAGATCCACACCCCGCGGACCCAACGTTTGCAGGATCTTGTTATACAAGTAGATGCTACTGCCCGTGGCAATCGATCCGTCCGCGTAGCCGTGGTAGTGTAATAGTTTCCCGCCCTTCTCGTAGAAAGGGCCCAAGTCATAATTGTCCGCCGTAGCGTTGCCCGGGTTGATCTCGTCTGAGAGTGCCACAATGCTAGGTTTCCAGTCCATCTCCCAGTCCCAGTCCGGACCGAGCTGCAACATATACTTGACGTAGTCGGTCATAAGCGTGCTGGGCTCATCGCCGAGCACGAGCAGGTCCCACTGCGCCTCGCTACCGAGCTGGAAGTGGGGGAATACGAAAGTCTGGTTGACCTCTACCCAATCATTGTAGAGGAGGTAAACCGTTTGGATCTGTTCCGACGTGAGGCAGGTTGAGGTATCGGTGGCATTAGGCATGCACAGCAGGGTTTCAGGAGTGAAGCGGCAGCGAGTTGGATCTTGGATGATGTTGTCAGTCACCCCGTCCTGCGGATCGCACTGTTTGATGACTTCGTCTGCGAGGGCCGAGACGTGGCTGGAGTTAAGGCGGTGAGGTGCGGAAACAGGTAGATTGTAGAGGCCGACTTTGCCGTTCCAGAGCTTGATGAAGGACTGATAAGTATCGTGAAAGGATAGTGCTGGTTTAGGTAGTACTTACCTGCAGATGAGTAGTCCACCAAGCTGGAGCACCGGCCACAACTCCGTCAAAGTCCTGAATATCCCGTCAGAGGGACTGTGTCAATCGATTATGTCCGCGGACTGAACATACCTCGGGGTATTCCTGAACTTCCTTGAACCCCTGCTTACCACCAGCGGAGCAGCCGCTGTAGTAGCTGTATGCAGAAGCCTTACCGTAGAAACTCTCGACTATCTGTTTTCCGAGCACGACTGATCCGTGGAGCGCGCGATGGCCCCAGTTTTCGAGCTTCTCTGGCTGCTGATAGGCCCATTCGGCAGAGAGTGCAGTACTGTTATGACCGGTGTCTGTGGAGACAACAGCAAACCCGTAACCAACACCGGCACCCTCCTGTAAGTTAGCATATGGAAGATGGAAAGCAAGCTTTAATACAGTATTGATTGCGTAGGATCCCATCACTTACCATGTCTTCCCAGTTGATCCCACCAGCGAATCCGCCGTTGCCGACTGCTCTGTTCAACGGTTAGGAGTGCTCTGCACAGCGATAATATATTGCAAGGAAGCATACAAGAATCTTCCATTCCAATCTTCAGGAAGGAACAGACCGAACTCATAGGATGTGTTACCAGGCGCCGGGACCTTGATCTGTACTGCGCAAAGGGCACGAAGGCCAGTGGGAGAAGCGGGATAGGCTACGTCTCCAGCGGGGACTTCGAATGTGCCGTTCTGAGAAACGGTTTGCACAAGAGTTACGCTAGTGTTTGACGGAATGACAGCCTCGAATGCAGATTCGGAGCATTCAAAGGCCGTTGCAGAGGCAAAGACGACGCCTAGTATGAGCGTGGAGCGCATTGTGTCAGACGGCTGGATCGAACAGTCGTAAAGCTGCTCATTTGTGCTCGTGAGGGAGAATTCAATGTTTTAAATGCCTCACATCCTTACGACCGATGATCTAGAAGATGTTTCTTCCCGAGGTCCACCCGTGTTTGCTGTCTTGTATCCGCGCCCGGTAATCGGTGCCTGAGAGCTCTTGAGCCAGGAATCCGACGGCCTGTGGCACGGAGTTTTCCTGACGGCAAGTTTTCCCGGCAAGAAAAATGCTCTGGGAAATCCCGTGTCATCCATGTAAGATTTAGCATCCGGGGATGAGAGTTTCCTAATCCCGTTGGCCTCGGTGTTAAGTTCCTTGCAATCCAAATACCCCCGCATAGCATTTCTTCACAGCTCCACTTCCCCAGACGCTCCCCGCAACCTAATCAGAAATCGGGTGCTCAGATGGTGCGCTATCTATGTTTCCTTCAATTATTGGAGGGCTTATAGTATGATATTAAAAACTGAAATTTTCACTTCGGCCCCGTGAAATGATGATGGCAGGGTAATCTACTCCAGCATTGGCCGAGATGGCAATCAATGGGGCTGGCCGACCTGATGGATAGCTTGACACCTATTCCAAACGTCCTAATTCTTTTTACTGGCAAATTAATTTCTTCACTCAGAAATAATATGCTGTCCCGGTTGAAATTCCGGACAGATTTGAGCCGATATTTGGAAAGAACGAGCTTGGCAGGAAGCTCCAGACAAGGGCTTTGAAAAGGCCGCGGCTCTTTTGAGAAGATGAGAAATTGTGAATAAAATTTACTCAATCGCGGAGGGTATATGCCGCGGGTGCGCAGTAAAAATGGTCGGATTTAAACCAAGAGTCCGAGTCCCAGACGTTAACCCCGAGCCGTGTAACCCACATCACTTTCCGGCAAGGCGGTGACCGCCACGTCTGCTTAGGCATTCGGTGAGACAAATAGTAAAGCGGATCATGCCTCTTTCGAAAGCACCACTCAAAACTTGAGATGATAATACGACGCCAAGAGTGTTGCGAGCTGGTCCGGAGATTCGACAAAGACCTTGTAAGTACAAACAAGAGGGGAAAACTGTAACGCTATATGATCCCGTCTCGGAGATCTACCAGCACTGTATCTACCTATCCTCAAGCCTCGGTAGAATTCAGCATTGGGCAAGAACGGATACATCAATTGATGCAAATTATGCTAACGTCTGCGGAGATACTGCCAAGCGTCCCAAGAATTGGTGAGGGGCCACGACATCCACTTCTGTTGGGCAGTGATCACTTTAACAGTAAGCGTTCTCTTATCTCAAAAGGTTGTACTTGTTGGATTTAAGTAAAGCCTGCCAGCTCAGATTCTGAGCGTGGCGTCACGCATTTTTTTTTTTTTTTAGTCAAACAGCACTTTCTGGTTGGCCGAATTCTTACTTTCGGGCAACAGCTTGAGATCACAGTGCCGAAAAACTTTAGCGACGATAACTTGCATCTCGTGATACGCGAGGCTACATGTGTTGGTAATATAGTAATGATTGAAGGGATCTTAGATGAGCACTCACTCCTCCAGATTCAACCCTGTGGTCCAAGCAAGAACGGATTGAATGCATCCTTCTTGTCTCCCGGAAACCTAGACTCCAATAAACACCTTTCTGGGATGAACCCTTCGGGAAGCTCGAGCTGGATTCGGAATGGTAGGCTGGCCACTGAGAACAGCAAACCCGGTCTGTACCGAGGAAATGCACGTTAGCTGCACCATCTGCAGTGCTGCTTACGTTGAAAGATACTCACGTCGCCAGAGACCCGTCCGCCATCGACAGCCATCCCCTCTGCGGGGATTCTACGCGGTACCCTACCAGGAACCGCAAAATCTATCCTCAGAGCTCCTTTCACGCAGGCCTCCAAGTAATTAAATCTGCGCAGCGGATCGAGATTCAGGTGCGCCTCGCTCAGAAGCGCCCTGATCTCCGCGACCAACTTCTACGTGTTCATCGGGTTTACCAGCAGATGGTACGGTGGTAGATCAGCCTGCTTATCAGCGTGAGCATTACCTCTGAGCCGGAGGCCATGAACATGAACGCATTCGATTGTATATCGGTCATGTCCATGACGTTCTTGCTCCTACTCCTATCCTTCGGCGTCAGCCCCCCAGATATCGGGTCTTCCGGTATCATCCCCGCTCTCGTGCCGCTCAATGCACCGATTGACGCGTGACGCGGAGAATTGGAAGTACGCCATAGCTTGATGCTGCAGCTTGGGCGGCAGCATGAAGCTCAACAGCGGCTTCAGTCAGGGAAAATCCGGTGCCTTTTATGCGCAGCTGAAGCATCTTTCTACTCGTGAAGACGACTGTAGTCCAGAGTGTTCTCCAGCAGCGCTAAGCTTTCACCGAGGGTCCGGTCGGCCATGGCGTCGAACTAGAAGTAGGTTCATGTGATATTAGGCTCTCCCATCTGCACAACGATATGCGGGACGATCTGGCGCTTAAGATCATGTAGTTTTAGAACTTGACGGTCTCGTATTATCGCCCCGCGGCGGCCTCGCGCCAGATGCTGCGCTCGAGCTTGTCCGCGTAGTCGCGGATCAGGCTTATCTGCGCCCTCAGCGTATTATCCGAGAAGAGGATGCCAAGATGCGGCTCCGGGAGATGTGGTCTTCGCTGTTGTCCATGGTTAAGATGTTGTGAGTGCCGTTGGTATCAGCTGGGTCGGCGTTTCTTTTCGATAGCGACCTTGCTGCGGTCGCTTCCACATTCCAAGGCTGCATTGTCCCATCCAGAAAGAAAGGAAATCTCCAATAGGTCAGCTGCTGATCACACGGCTCCTTCGTACGAGGGATCGGGACAAGCAGCTGCCGCTTGGTGGTGACATGGTGCGCTACGGGAGATATATCACCACGGCGCTAGGTAGAGGAACACATGAATGCAGGGGAGCGACTGCTATTTCTGCTAAGGTTCATAATCAGGTTTAGGAACAAACGGCGACGACATGATATTTCCACAGCCCTACATGGCCATTTGTTACAAGGCTAGCGTAAAAATTGTTCGTGCTATTGTTAGCTACCGCAGCCCTTACCCCTGAGTACATTTGCAGATACATTCAGATATAGAGCCCATGCTGACCAGAGACCGTGTTGAACCGATGTACTTTGGGCAATGTATGGGGAATTCAAGTCCAAACCGACTCGTGCCACATGAGGGTTGGCTCTGATGATTTCGGTGATAACCGACCGGTTGGAGAGCCGGCAAGCTCGGTGCAAGTGTCGCACGAAAGCATGCGATGACATTGCAGATATGTACTGCCGATATTGCATCTGAGCAAAGACCGAGTACATTCTCACAATGACCCGCCATTCATATACCGCTGCGCCTGCCTGTCCCACATCTTGGAAGAAGGATCGCAGAAATCTAAATGGCGACGAGGGCGAAGTAGCGCGGCTGTCGTCTCAAAGGTGTCCATACTTCTTGATGAAGTTATGCAAGTCGCTGAAATCGTCTGCCGAAAGGTTTCGCATGTAGCCGCTGCTCATGTCGCCGGACTGCGCCACCTTCACCACCGTCCGCACGAGCCAGCATGTCTCGGCCGCGTGCCTCATGAAAGCGTGTTTCCGTGGGTCTGGACCGAGCTGCGGAGGCCCAGAGCCCCAGAGCTCCCGCCACCTTTCAGTCGCTCGTAGGATGGCTTGAAATGAGGCTGGGCCGAGGCAGCTCGTTCGCGCGGTGTATGTTACTGACTGGAGAGCTGCGTGGTGATCTGGTCAGGGCTAGCTATTCCAGGGCTTTCGGGTATATAGTGACGCTTACCAGCGATCGCGATGTAGAGGTTGAAGTGAGACGCGTTCTTGCACGGGCACCCCGGGCTCTGCGTCCAGGGCCCATGCATAAGTGTGTTGACCAGATACCGAACAGATGGAGGCGGGGGTGCGTCCTGTAGCTCGATGGCGGAAAGGTGTTCGAATTGCGATAGAGTTTTTGCCTCCCAAAGCTCTTCTGCGCAGGGCAGGTCGCCGACCATCTCAGACACAGATATCAATGGAGGTTGGTTGAAGAACATGCAGTAGTGGTTATCGCTCATAAAGGTGAATATGGTGATTCTAGTATCTGGTTAACTAGAGTCTTGTTCTCGGTGTAATCGGTAGGGAAGAGAGTTACCTCACGCGAGTTTCATCCTCGATGAAGTCTTGCCAGGTTGCTAAAGCTCGACGTCTCGCAGAGAGGAGGCCGAATGAGCGCAGAGTGGAAACCAGTTGCGGATGCCTTCGAGACTTGACCCTCCTTCTCGTCTGGACATCGTTCAAGCCGCTCTGCAAAATGGCCATGATGACGGCCGCTTGCAAATTCTGGACATCTTCAGGCCTCAGCGCTGGGTCGTCGGGTTGCGTAAATTGCAGCCGGCGCGCCAGCTGGCCGAAGACAAACTCATCCGCGATTGGCATGAAGTGGCGAGTGGACAACGCATCATCTAAGGGGGCACTAAACGTAGCACCTGCCAGCACGATAGTGAGCAGCAGCTCCGGCGATGCTGTATCGATGTGAAAAGTCGGCCGGTGGATTACTGGTATTTCGTCGTGAACATGCTGGAAGTAAGACAACACAAACTGCTTTACATTTGGCACGGAGAAGACGGCTCGCGCTGCGTCCATGTCGAACGCAGGACAACCCTCGACACCGTTGCGGAACATTTCGTTGTAAGTGATCCAAATATGCCGCAGGATTTCATCAGTGCGCAGCTCCCAGGAAATGGCATGGTCGGTGGGTGGACCGAGGCCTCCACCAAAACTGCCGTTGGTGTGCTGGTTGCCAGTCTCATCTATGCCAAAGCCATGCTCGTAGTAGCTGCTGAGGGCAGGCGGCTCTAACATAGAGGAATGGAATCCAGTCAACACGTCCTCAGAGGAACCGTAAAGCAGTCGAGTGCAGGACGCCGTTTCATCGCTGCCGCTCCATGCGCCCTCGAGGAAAAACGCAGGGATTGTGGTCTCGTTGACAGGTGTCGTGAAGTTCAGGAGGAAGGGGACCTTCGAGTGGACCACGTCTGAGGAACCGGCATCGCTATTTAAGCGGTCGTAGGTGCATGTTTTGCTCTGGGCCACGCAACGGGAACAGGGATTTCTGGCGTCGCAGGAGACCTTGTATTGCGAGCACTTGTCACACGCCCGGGCTTTTCTCCCTCGCTTTGCCTGCGGTGGGGGCGGAGCATTTGATTTCCCTGCACATGCTTTGGCGTGCCGCCGGGCAACCTCACTGTTCGGGACTATCAGATCAGCTGTAAATAATTGAATGGTGGCAGTTGTGGCACGTACACTTTGGCAAATGAGCGGTTGCAGAAGCAGCACCTCGATGTTTTTTCGTTCGAATCTAGGCAGAGGAGTAAGCGGCTCCGTTGCACCGCTGACAAATGGAATTATGATCCCTACGTGTCACCTCGTGGCGGCGTAAGTGGCTGCTGCGATGGTACGTTTTATTACAGCTAGAACACTGGTACACGCGCGTGGCCGTGTCACCCTTCGGCGAGGGTGACATGCTCAGCGGTAAACGTTGCCTATTCTTTATGTAAGTGAAGAAAGGCAGTTCGACAGGCCGGAAAGACGAGCTCAAAGTGGGTTGAAGCGGGCAAGCGGTGGGAAAACGGCGAGAGAAGTAGGTTTACTCCCATCTGTGGCCTAGCTCCGAGGTAGGGAAAGGCCGAGCTAGTAGGGTTAGCCCGCGGATGCGGCCCACCGCCGAAGGCAAGCAATCCCCGAGGGGGTAGGGTTTTCCCGCCGCTAGGCTGCTTGACGCTTTGAAATCTAACGTACCGCGACCCGTATGATATTCCTAAATCTGTAAGCACCGCTCTTTACCACTGAACCGGGTATGCACAGGCAGGGCACGCGCCCTGTCGAGATGTCTTGCGGGAGACGAGGGAAACCCGTCAGAGCCATTATAAATGGCGGACACAAACGGACGGAAATAGCCAGAGCACCTTGCTGCGCATCCGCTTGGCGCGAAGTCTAATACCTTAAGAGCCGACCGGCAAGCGGATGGGTTTCGGCGATGCCGAAGTGATGCCAACGGACCGACGGTGGTCGCATTGACCAGTCTCCCGTCCTGCCTGCGCATTATAACGCCTTGCCTGGAGAAGGAAATGGTAGATTCATGAAGGAGGCGCATTTAGGCCCGGAGCGGTAAAGATGCCAAGTCGGAAACTGGATCGTGGCTCGCCCGATCTGAGTCTCTCTCCCCTTCTATACTTCTCCACCGCCTCATTCGAGACATGCCAGGGGTTTGTCGTCATCACGCCCTATTTCTCTCCTACCGGCAGCTAGCAACAGCAATACATCTCCACGTGGGGCCGTATGTACGAACTGCCGGAACAGCTAAAACCCACTACCGAAACACCCTTCGACTAGGGCCTTCCCCAGCGCCTACATGCCAAGCTGATCTCGTGGCCGCATTCTCCGCAACTTCTCTTACGGATGTGCTTCATCAATTCTCATCCCAAATTTATCTCTCTGGCGGTCAAGCGCGCCTTCCATACGACCTGTTTTCGTAACTCCGGTGATCCAACGCCGGATTGACGCATCCTTGACCTTTGGCCGAAGATGGATGTTGCGCCCTTCCCTAATCGGACCTTCCACCTCTTTTCTTTGTTGCTTCACCAGCATCCTTGCGTAGCTTACTTACCGCCTGCGCCATCTCGATGGCGGGACTTCCATTTCAGTACCCCAAGACTCAACTGCCGCACTCTGTCGGCAACAGGACTCATAGTCCAACCCGGATCAACCATCCGAACTCTACTATCAATGTCGGACTTCTGAGGCGCCCTTTGGCACGTCGTATCATCCTCCAAGCCCAAGACCTACATCGGGTTGACGCCCCGACGTCACGTCCTGATCAGCCTTCCGTTTCTCCGCCGTGCAGTGCCATGCGCGAGAGGCTGGGAAAACGGACGTTGTATCAAGCCGATGAGCTGGACGATGAAGCCTTAAATACAGGCTTGAGGGCTGACTGATCCAGTTGATGCGGATTGTGATGTCCTAGCGCCGCCGTCGCGTTTGACAGAGGCCTGCTGTGTGTTATTTGGCCTTGGTAGGACACTCCGAATAGCCTTGCTGCTTGCAACGACACATTCAAGAATTCAACAACTGTGGCACGGTAAATAGCGAGGAAACACTGGCAGGGAATATCCGTGAACAGCATTCCAGATGGTGCGGAGGGAGACGCCGGAGCGGGACGTAGCGCTAAGACGAGCCCTCGTTTCGAGGGCTCCATCCCTTTCTTATGGCATCGAGGCGAGTTCAGCGGCGGGGCCCGGCGCAGACCACGAAAGTTAGGTAGGCGTAGGCCCCAATGCACATTGCCGCCACGCGGGAGGGTTGAAAGAACGAGTCGTGAATTTGGAACCGAGCTGGCGGATAATTCTTTCGCAGGAGTAACAGGACTGCAAGGCGACAACGACTATGCCGTCGCAGAAGAACGGGAAATTGGATTTGTGGAGCAGGAGGTGATGGTAAAGCGTGCCAATTCCTATTTGTGCGTTGTCGTGCTTAACCTTAAGCCTCCGCCGCATTCGAATAGGGACTGGGGCGATCGCTGGATGCAACTCCTTCTAGCCCAGAATTTACAATTGTACATACACCAGCCTCACACATAACCACCAGAAGTAAGCACAAATGCCAACGATTGTTGCCATAAAATAAGAAGAAAATGCTCGTATCAATTGTCTTGTACCTATTGCCAAGTGAAGGCAGCGCATGTGCAAAAGGCCATTCGGACTTTTTACCGAGGCTGTGCTGGAGCCAGTGAAAGACCGTGCCAGCGTTTTGCACCAGAACTCTGCGGCCCGGGCTAACTGTGTGCGCGATAGCCTTGAATCTGGCGTCGAAGCACTCAGTCCCGCTTCATCCAAGACATTGTGAAAGCGGCGAAGATGACGGGAAGCACACTGACGAGTTCTCCGAGGCCAGCGTAAGCGGGCGGAATCCTTACCGTGACAAAGGCTCCCGCGGCCAGCAGGATGGCGAAGACGTTGTACGTGGCCGCCCAGGCAAAGTTGAAAGCAATGCGCCGAAAGGACGCAGCCGAGACTCCAAGGAGGAAAGTAATGCCTTCCAAGCCCGAGAGCAGGACGACGTCTGCCGTGGCTTCGGTGACATCTGAGGAAGATCCCAACTGCACGCCGACGTCAGCTTGCGCCACGGCTACGGCGTCGTTGGTACCATCGCCGCAGAACAGAGCTATCTTGCCGGCCTCCATCAGCTTTTGAATGTAGGCGCGCTTCTCTGCAGGTGTTTTGCGAGCGACTGTGTTTTCTGGCGGAATTCCGACAATTGCGCGGACTGTTTCGACGGCCTTGCACTCGTCGCCGCTGACGAGATGGACATGGATCTTCATAGCCTGAAGCTTGCTGACGACCGAAGCCGCCTCTGGGCGGAGAACACTCTTCAGCCCGTACGCAGCCAAGAGTTTGCCTGCTTTCGTAACGCACAGAACAGTCATGCCATCCCGCATCATTCCACGAACTGCCGGATCCCCATCAGATCTAGTCCACCGTGCATTCCCAGCCTGCACTTCGACGCCGTTCCACGATGCTTTCACGCCCGCGCCAGGTACAACCCGAATTTCTCCGAGCTCAATGGGATTGACTTGGTCGCCTTCCAGAAAATTGGCCATGGCTGCGGAGACAGGGTGCTTGTTGCCGGAAACAAGAGCCTTCGTCAGGGATGAAGCCGCGTCCCGTCCACCAGCGACAATCTTCTCTGCATCGACGTTCAGTTCCTGCCTCGTTAGAGTTCCCGTCTTGTCAAACACCACATCAGTCACCCTGCGAGCCCTCTCGACCGACTGCGCCGACTTGATGACGACGCCACCGCGAGCAGCGACGCCACCAGCGATGACCAACACCATCGGCACCGCCAGCCCCAGCGCACACGGACACGACACTGCCAGCACTGCGATGCAGTAACTGAGCGCCGTATCCGCCACCTTTGCACCACTCTCTCCCCTCACCTTCAGGGCAACAGCCACCCACACGCACAACACCACGACCGCGACCACACAAACCACCCAAACGAACCAGCCCGCGACCACATCCGCCAGGTCCTGAACGCGAGGCTTCGCCTTGAACGCGTCCTCGACCAAGCCCGCGATATCCATCACCGTATTGCTGCCGGGAAGCCTCACAAGCCGCACCTTGAGCGCGCCCTCCCCATTGATCGTGCCGGCAATCACACTGCTCCCAACACACTTGATGACCGGCAAGGCTTCGCCTGTCACCATGCTTTCGTCGACCTCGCCCGCGCCCTCAACGACGACGCCGTCCGTCGGCACCTTCTCGTGCGGG
>JAJJID010000375.1:0-39870 GCA_022204955.1 Macrophomina pseudophaseolina | reverse complement strand
GTCCATGGCGCAGGTGCGGAAGGCCGCCGAGGGGCTGCGCGTGCCGAGGCCGTGGCCGGCGCCGGCGGCGCTGCCGGACATGGGCCCGGTTGAGGTCGTGGTCGAGGGCCTGACGCAGGAGGTGCCGAGGCGTGAGCCCGATCTCAATGCGTCCATCAGGGGTGGCGGCGAGGAGCGGTCGTACAGGGCGGGCTTGGCGGGGCCGAAGGGCGACTTTGGCGTCCCGGAGATGAGCGAGCTGGGGCTGGATGAGGGGGCGGCGACGACGACGATTAGGGGCGGCGAGGAGAAGGCGTTGGAGCAGTTGAAGAGATTGTTGGAGGACGAGGAGTTTGTGGCAACGTTTGAGAAGCCGGCGCGGGCGCCGACGGAATGGGACCCGCCGGCGACGACGGTGTTGAGTCCGCATTTGCATTTTGGGAGCTTGGGGGTAAGGGAGTTTTGGTGGGGGGTGAAGGATGTGGTAGAGAAGTGGAAGGGGAAGGGGAAGAGTGAGATACCTGTGAATTTGGAGGGGCAGTTGTTGTTTAGGGTGAGTAGAGCGTCGTGCGGAAGTGCCGTGGAAGTGAGAGGAAGATAGGAACATGGATCGCTGACGCCCGAACAGGAAATGTACTTCGCCGCCCAGGCTCCCCTCGGCCACTCCTTCGCCCAAGCCCACAAAAATCCGCAATGCCGCTTCGTCCCATGGCACCTCCCCTCCAAGATCGACCCCTCCACCCACCTTGTCGCCCACGACTCCTCGCCGCACTATGAGATAGACTCGCAGACCGCCGAGCATTGGTTTCAGCGCTGGAAGGCCGGCACAACGGGCTTCCCTTGGATTGACGCGCTGATGCGGCAGCTGCGAGAGACGGGCTGGATCGAGCACCTGGGCCGGCACGCTGTGGCCTGCTTCCTGACACGCGGCGGCTGCTATGTGCACTGGGAGCGCGGCGCCGAGGTCTTTGAGGAGCTGCTGCTTGACCACGAGGTCGCGTGCAATGCCGGAAACTGGATGTGGCTGTCTTGCACAGCCTTCTTCGCGCAGTTCTACCGCTGCTACAGCCCCATCGCTTTCCCGCAGAAGTGGGACAAGGAGGGTGAGTTCGTGAGGCGGTGGGTGCCGGAGTTGAAGGATTTTGATAAGAAGTATATATATGAGCCGTGGAAGGCGCCGATTGCAGACCAGAAGAAGTGGGGATGCATGGTTAGGGCATACGACGAGATGGAGGAGGCCGGGAGCAAGTGGAAGAAGGGAGCCAACGCGGAGATGAAGAGCTACCCCAAGCCGATTTTCGACTTCAACGAGAGAAGAAAGATATGCATCGACGCGTTGAAGCATGCATATGACGTTGGGCTGTATGGTAATGACCCAAAGGTACTAGATGGCAGTTGGAAGGAGTTGTTCCCTGATGCTGCCGAGGGGGGGACGGAGGGCACGGGTGGGGATTTGCTGAATCAGCATGGGCGCGGCGAGTCCGAGCCTGGAGATGGGGAGGATTGCAAAAGTAGAGCGAAGAAAAGCACAGTCGGTAGGAAGGAAGCAGTTGCACGGAAACGTCAAAGCAGCCGTGGAGGTCAAGGCACTTTAGATGGCATGGTCAAGAAGTCGAGAAGAAAGTAAAGACACGAAGGAAACTCGCAGTTGAATGGGTACTATTTGACGCGGATTCCTACAATAATGGAAAACAATAGACGTATCAAATCATTACCAAGAAAGAAAAGCGCATTCCTGTGTGTGCCTCATCAAGCGTGAGCCCATTATCACCAAAGACCCGCTCAAGCGCTGTCATTAGAGAGCGGAATTCACATGCAGCAGGCGCCATCTCCCCTGACCTGCGTGCTACCGAGCTATGCCGCTTCATCTTCCCAAGCCTCTCAAGCGTGATGATAGAGCTGGCAAAGCTGTTCAGCGCCAAAAAGAGCCTCTCATCATGGTCCGCAGCGATCGTGGCCGGTTTCAGGATGGAGTGGGATGTGTACAAGCTTTGACAGAGATAATCCGCCATATGGTTTTCGAAAGCGTCTGTTGGGGTATAGAACTGGAGAAAAGTAGGTCAGAGCGTGCTTGTGAGAATCTTCTGCTTGCTGGAAGTCCGCGTTTGAAAGACGGCGTCAACACTGGGTACAGGCTTCAGAAAGATCATTTACCTCTCTACCGTAGCGGGCTGCTTGGTCCCGGTGTCTGCGCAGAAAGGTTTTAAAAGAGCCGAAGAAACTGACGAGAGTTTCACGATGGTGGCTGTATTGGCGTGCATTGGCGAGGAGTATCAGCATGTCATGGTTCATGCGTGAGACGGTCGTCAGGACGTTGTTGTGGGCGGCCTCAAAGCGTTCCATGGCCGCGATGCGTCGAGCGACCAACGTGTGCATTTCTCGTTCGAGAGTGACCAAATCGTACCGCTTCACGGAAGAAGCAGCTCGCGCAGCAGCCAGCCATGTCAATGTGTCGCGCTCTATAGAAGTCGACATCGTAATGTGTTTTGAGGGGGGAAAGATGGCGATCAACAAGACGGGACGAATGAATGAGCGGCGGTTGGTACAGATGCGGTCCCCGTGTTGTTGCCGATACGAATACCAGTTGCGTGATGCTCTTGTGATAGTTGTTGGCGAAGAATCACAGGCTCGAAAGGATGCAAGAAGTAACTGAGGCACGAGGGGATCATTCAGGAAGGCGCATTGGCAGCCCTCCGGTCCCCTTTCCTGGCCGCGAACCGTGTATTGAATATCATCTGCAGGCCCCCTCAGTCCCTTCCCATTCACCTGCGCTTCTCCTCGACCAAGCTGCCAAGGCAGCGTCGCGAGTGCCCCAGTCGCAAGCGCAGACCCGCACCAGTCGAAGCATGCAAACACCAAACAACGCAGCTCCTCTGAGCAAGAACACCCAGCCAACATGGCCCTCAATGCTAATCGTGCAACTCCCTTACCCTGCCAACTGCTTCACCCGTCCCTCAGATCGTCGCTACCTTGCAACTCAACATGAGCAACTCGTCTCCAATCCTCGCCCACTCCCTCCGCGCATCCACAAACTCCCAGTCCTGCAGCTCGAGCATCTCCAAAGCCAACGCATCGCCCCGCCCTGCAAACCCCATCGCCCGTAGCACCGCCGTCGCGTGGTACGCAGGCCTGGGTTGGTCCGGCACCCACCGCACGCCATGCCGCTGCGCCAGGGACTCGCGCAGGAAGTACGACTGGGCGTCCAGTTCCGATGACTCGGTGATGAGTTCGGTATACTGCAGGCCAAGGACAACAGAAGATCGAATCAGCACCCACGTCCAACTCCGCATGTCGACAAGAAGGGGCGGAAGAGAAACGGAGGGAGGAAAGAGCAAAGAAACACATACCTTCCCCGCATGCATTCTCACAATTGCATCCAACTGCCGGACGTGCGTCCGCTCCCCTTCGCTGTCGTACCGCCCCTCGTCGATCACGCGCCGCAGCCGCTGCATCAGGTCGGCGGCCGAGGCGGCGAGCGTGTTGTAGGCGTCGATGAAGCGCGCGTTGCATTGGATGCGCCGGTCGATCCAGGCGCGCAGTTCATGTGCGAGCTCGCCGCGCGTGGAGTGTAGGTCGAGGCAGATGGGGGCCTTGTCGCCGGAGAGCCAGGCGCGGGTACGACCGGTCAGGGACAGGTGGTATTGGGTGGTTTGGCGCGTTGGTGGCGTAGGCGTGGTCGCATCCATTGTTGGGTGGTGAATATTTGTGTTTTGAAGATCTTGAAGGTGGTGTTCGGAAGATCTTGAGGCTGCCTTTGGACAAAGAAAGGGGAAGAGAGATAGTGTGGGAGACAAGGAGAAGGAGTTATATATGCAGAAACAAACAGGTGTATGTTAAGCGAAGGTGGGAGCATGTGTTAAGGAATCAGAGTAGCAAATAATATCCATGTGCAAAGTGTAAACCCCATACTCCCATTCACCAAGTGAGAGTTTTGACCAATACGAAAGAACAGAGAACAGAGCTGCTGAATGATGCACACCCCAAGAGGGTTTTAAGAAAGGTCGGACAGATTTCGGACTGATGCTCTTCCATGATCCTTAAATGGAACTGCTGTTTTCTGGGTCATTGCTGCATTCTCTTTACTCACGGCTTGACATTCTGCCATTGCGCACCTCTTTTCGACCCCAGCCTCGACACGCCCTGGAGGAAGCCCTCATCTCTTCTTGTCTTCCATGTCAATCCAATGCCTCTCCAGCTGTCCGCTATCACAGTCCAAATGCCTCCGCATGCCAGAAGACATCCCGGCCCCTTCGCACCCACACACCAACATGCCTCCTCAACCCGCTCACCATACCACCCGGCCCACACACAAGCACTGCAACCGCGCCCGTCGAATTCGAAAACGCATCATCCACGATAGCACGTAAATCCGGACGGCCCCGGGAGACGGTCCGGTCATGCGGCTTTTCTCCCTCATGGTCCTGATCCTGCAGCATGCTTGAGCCCTCCGCAAGCTCGATATCCTCATCCTCGGCAAGCAGGCCCTGGCGGCCGTCGGCATCTGCATCCTCAGCGGCATCGCCGCCGCGCGTCACGAAGATGTCGACGTGCTGGTTACCCGGCGATGCAGGCGTCAGGGGCGGTGTCGGGTTATCACCGTCGTCGGCCGCACTGCCCTCCTGCTTGGAAGCGGCAGTAGCATGAGGGAAAGCCCAGCGCGTCTCGGCGAGACGGCGCACCGCCCAGACGAGGTGGACGCGGGTGCGCAGGACGGGTGGGGAGTCGGGAGTGCCCTCGGTCAAGGAGCGGAAGAGCGGGAGGGCAAAGGTGGCGCCAACGCCGCCAGCGACGAGGAGAACGTGGTCGAAGTCGTGGAAATCGGGGAAGGCGGCGCCGTAGGGGCCTTCGATGGTCAAAGGCATGGAGGGGGTGCTGTTGTCGTGGCGGAGGCTCTGGGCGACGGCGGCAAGGTGCTTGGTGTTGCCGGCGAGGGGCCGGGCGATAAGGAGGAGTTGCTTGTCCTTTGCTGGAACAGAGGCGATGGTGAAGGGGTTGGTGCGGTAGCGCATTGCGAAGGCGTTGGCCCAGCTCTGGGAGGCTTGGACTAAGGGCGGCTTGCTGAGATGTATGTGTTGGCCTGGCTTGAATTCTTTAAATAGCTTCTCCGAGGTGAGCGGGATGGTCACTTGGATAAGGTTGGTTCCTGGGACAATGGCTATGGAGCCGGGGAATTGGCGAGTCTTTGCTTGGCGGAAGATCTGGAGAAGGACGAAGAAGGCCAGCATTTCGAAGACATATGTGCGGATATGTGAGACGTGGAAAATGAGCACGTCGACGAGAATGAGGGCAAGGAGGATGTGAGTGGTATAGAAGACACGATAGTTCCAGTTCCGGAGGAAGCTGAGGGCTGTTGTGCTCATGGTAGAGAACATGATGAAGGCAATGACGCCAGTGATCACGTCGACGTCGCGGATTCTCTTGGATATAACGCCCGCTTGGATGAAAAAGTTGAAGTAAAACACAGCGTGCAAGCCAAAGAAGATGGTGAGGATCTTTCCCAGAAGTTCATGAATGGCAATGACGCGTTCATAGGACAAGCGAGTCAAGACTTGAAGGGGTGAATAGGCTGATCTCATGGCGAGGATGTATTGGAGCGGCAGTTGGGATGCAGCGACCATGCCAAATCTTTTCGTTAGATGCAGGTAGTCTGGCGGGAATCTCAGGTTAGATGGGAGGCGGTGAGACGAAAAGACTTTAGATGAAGGCTGGTACTTACCATTGCCGGTCCTGTGGACGCAAAGGAACAACAGCCACAGGGACCACACAAGTCCAAGGATGCATTCGCCCTTGGTAAACCAGCCCTCTCTAGGGCGTTCATTGGCCCACCATCGAAAGCGGGTGAGCTTCTCTTCAAGGCGCCAATACCATGCTCTTGAGCCAAAGTCCATGACCTTGTTTGGATGCGGCGAGCGAGGGCGCTCGACCTTTGCGGTCTTGAAGATAGCCCATCGTATGAAGAAAGCCAGCTGCACGAGAGCGAGCATGACAAGGACGGACCATTGGCCGACGCTGCCATGGAGATCCAATAGCTGGCGCCTGCTTGCCTTCTGCTCGTCGTCGAGCGTGACAAACTCGTAGCCCAGCATCGTGAACGGCAGACTACAGAGAGGAGGATGGAGCGAGAAGGGCGACTTGAGCTTGCTCCCAAGTTGAATCGGGCTATCTGTCCATAATTGTCCCCGGAGGTAGAGGGTCGCGGGTTCAGCTCGGGGGGCGGGAAAGTAAGCGCGGTTTGACTCGGCCGCCATTGGCCCCGCCGCCCGTAATTTTGCCCACCTTGGAGAGCTTCAGTAGGGCCGAGTCGTGGGGCCGCACACCCCGCCGTCCGCACGCCAGCCTATCTTCGCGCCATGGCGCAGCCCACTTTTGACTTCGACGCCTCCAAAGCTTCAGGGACAAGCTCGTCCTCGACCATCCAGACTGCCACAACGCCCCTGTAGCTCGTCAGACCCGGAAAGCGCCCACAATGACCGCCGCCGCTGCTTCCATCACTCCGCTCTGGCTCGACGTCGATCCCGGTACCTACATCACTCCTCCTTCCACTGGCGCTGGTAGAGATTAACCTACCTTCCAGGCCACGATGTAAGCAGACCCGCCCTGCAGCCCCTCGTATCCATCTGACCACGGCCTCAGGACGCCTTTGCCATTCTACTCGCCGCCCACAACCCGCACGTCCGCCTCCTCGGCGTGAGCACCGTCCACGGAAACGCCTCGCTCGAGCACACAACTCAGAACGGGTTGAGCATCCTTGAGGCTATCGGCCGCCGCGAGATTCCGCTGTACCCCGGCGCCAGCAAGCCGCTCGAGCGCGACGCCGTGCACGCTGCCAGCATCCACGGTTAGATAAAGCAAAAACACCACGACACCTCTAGCCGGTCACATATGGAGCGGTGCGGGGAGGGAAAGAAAGAAGCCTGGCTGATGCATGTTCCGTCGCAGGCGAGTCTGGGCTGGATGGGACCACGATCATGCCCAAGCCGGTGCGCGCGGCAGTCCGGGATGTTGATTGCGTCGAGGCTATGTATAAGGCTTTGATCGCAACGCCGCCGAAGAGCGCGTGGCTAGTTGCGACGGGGACATTGACGAACGCTGCCCGGGTGATCAAGGAGCATCCGGACCTGGCAGAGCATTTAAAAGGGTTCAGTATCATGGGAGGGGCGATTGGTGGTGGCTTCACGGATGCGCCGTTGGGGAAGGTTGCCGGTGAGGGCGAGAGGTTTGGGAACTGGACGCCGTATGCCGAGTTCAACGTGAGTTTACAACTAGCGACCACCTAAAATGCTGAAGTAACTAATTGCGAGCAGATATACGTGAGTCTGCCCCTGAACTGTTGCCAGGTTGCCGTACCGGAGTGTCCAACCAGCCTCCCTCTTCTCAAGCTTTCGTCCAAGTCTGCTACTCAAAAATCTGACGACATCTCAGTGCGACCCGGAAGCCGCCCAATTTCTCCTCACCCACCCAGTCATCGCGCCCAAGACCACCATCATGCCTCTCGACGTCACCCACCAATGCCTGGGCACCCCCTCCGTCCAAACCAAGCTCCTTGGTCTCCCCAACGGCATCCCCGCCCGCGACGCCCCCTCAAAACCGCTCCCAACGCCCATCCGCGCCCTCTTCCACGAAATCATGACCTTCTTCGCCAAGACCTACGCAGAAGAGTAAGCAGTGGGAGAAGCATCCGAACATGTTTCCTTGGCCCTCCGCGCCGGGCAGATCCGACGCTAATCGTATCTCTTCAGATTCGCCCTCACGGCCGGCCCACCCCTGCACGACCCCCTCGCCGTCGCCGCGACTTTCGCCCCGGACATCTTCGTCGACCGCGGCGAGAGATTCTCCGTTCGCGTCGTCACCGAGGGCGAGCACCGCGCCGACCCGGCGCTGAACTTGGCAGACGCGCAGGCCGTCGGCCAGCTGGGAAGGACACTGGTGGAGAAGGTGGAGGGCGAGGGCGTCCGCATTCCGCGGACGCTGGATGTCGAGCGCTTTTGGGGGCTGATTGATGCGGCGTTGGCGGAGGCGGAGAAGGCGTCGCCGTTGCCGGGGCTGACAGCTGATTGGTGGAAGACGAGGTTTTGAAGGTAGTGGATTGATTGGTTGGGGAAAACAGAGTTGGGGTTTCAACGGGAGATTCTTTGGTGGGGGTGGATGAGATTACGGTGGCAAGCAGTTTGGCTTGGTTGAGAACGAATCATCTTCCGTCTAGAGGGATTTCTTGTTCTTCATTAGATGCTGCGAATATCCAAAACTATCTTCATGCAGCACAGCTGGAATCTCTACTTGAAAGCACGGACATTTTGCGCTCTGGCGATGCTGAAAATGGAAAGAATCAAACGAGACCACTCCGAAAGAGGGAAAGGTCAGAAGCAAAGAAGCGAAAGCGTCAGTTCATTGGGTCAATCAACAGCAACCGCATCACAGGCTCTTCTCAACCTCGAACGCATCGGTGATGGCATCCTTCACTGCCTTGGCCTGCTCCGCGCTCAGCCTCTTCAGCGGCCGCCTGGGGTAGCCGCCGTAGCCGTAATACGACTCGATGGCCGACTTAGTGCCGGGGATGGCGGTCTTGGTCAGCTCCCAGTCGCCCTTGCTCAGGATCTTCTGGAGTTCAATCGCCTTGTCGTACTGGCCCTCGGCCCACAGGTCCCAGATCTTGACACACAGCTTGGGGAAGACGTTGGCGCCGCCGGCGATGATGCCAGAACCGCCGCTGGCGGCCGTCTGAGCCGTGAAGTCGGCGAAGCCGCCGAAGGCGAAGTAGGTCGCGTCGGTCGATTTGGCGGTGGCCGCGCTGGTGGCGAGGGCGACGCGGGTCAGCTTGCCCGTGTTGCCGCAGGTGAACTTGGTGCCGACGATGTTGGGGTGCTGGGCCAGCTTGATGAGGAAGTCCGAGTCCATGTCGATGCCGGCGACGGCGCCGGGGAAGTTGTAGATCAGCACGGGCGCGGGAGAGGCGTCAGCCACGGCGGTGTAGTAGCTGTAGATGGCCTCATTGTCCATCGCGTACCGGTAGTAGCTGGGCGGGACGAGGAGCACATATTCGCCGCCCGCGGCGTGCGCTTCCTTGCACAGCTCGATGGTGCCGCGGATGGATTGCTCGGAGGCGCCGACGATGACGGGCACGTTGGAGAAGCCGGCGGAGTCGAGGGCTTCGCGGACGGCACGCGTCACGGCGGTGCGCTCGGCGCGCGTGAGGTGCACAGCTTCGCCGTTGGAGCCCATCGTCACGAGGCCGACCAGACCGGCTTTGGCGAGCATGACGGAGTGCTTCTGGAGGGTGGGCAGGTCGAGCTCCTCGGTGTCGGGGTGGAAGAAGGTCATGAGCGGCGCGTAGATGCCGGCGCGCAGGGGCGTCCGCGGCTTGCTGCCGTTGGCGTGGCCGTTTGTTGCCATTTTGGAAGAGGTTGTGGAGGGAGACTGGAGGATACGGGGAGAGGAGAGGGGTATCACAGAGGGATGGAGGGAGAACTGAGAGGAGGGACTCTTTCGGAAAGGAAGAAAGGGATAGATGAAGGAGGGGTTATCCTCCTACCGGACGGCACGGTGACATGTCTTATAAGGGCAGCGTGGGCGCGGGCCGCCATTGCTGCCACTTAGCCCGAGAAGCCCACTTTTACTCGGTGTTCCGAGGAGGATGTTGCGGCGACGGTACGGCAAACGGCAAAAGGCAAAAAAAAAGAGAGGGCGTCTAGGCCTGCTGATACAGCAGGAGTGTTCCCTGGGCGCGCGGGCCAATGGGTTTCGGTGGCGGGGCTGCAGCCGGCGGGCTTTTCCGACATCCGGGCGTGGGATTGACTAATAAAGGCGCAGATGGTGGTGTGCGAAATGCCATGATGCTGGAGCGCGGTCAGGGCAGGCGGCGGAGGATGAAGGACCGGGGGGGTCGACGTGTGATGGCGGGGGTGGAGTTTTTTCCACGAATCAGCGGCGGCGCGAGCGTGGGATTTCCTGCTTGGCTCTGGGGAAGCTGCGTGGGCTGGAGCAGGCGCGTGCGCGACTTTCCACCGTGGGGCAATTCTGCCCCTCAGCTGTCGGCCTCATTTTTCCGCCTCTTCTGCCCTTCAGTTGCCGACGCAATTATGTTTCCCGTGCTGCCTACTACTCTCCTGTCCGTCCGCTCGCTCTCCGTCCCAGACTGACCTCCTCTCTCCAATTCCCCTCTTCGCGCAACAATGGCTCCCCTCAATGTCTTGATGGTGTGTATGACACGTGCCCCGCCGACGCGCTCTCTGGAGGTACTAACGCGCGTGATTGCAGGTCGGCACCGGCGAGTACACCACCGGCTTCGTCGGTGGTGGAATGTCTGGCTCTGATAAGAAGGTCGGCGTCGTCGGGCTGACTTTGTTCGACCTGCGCCGGCGAGGCAAGGTCGGCAAGCTGAGCATGGTTGGCACCTCGGGGAACAAGTTCCCGGCCATACGTGCGCAGACCTCCAGCTCGGCCCATTGATCCCCAGAACACTGACCCAGCTAGGCGACCATCTCCACAAGAACATCACCCAGGCCTACAACGGCCTCGACACCTCGTTCACCTCTTTCCCGGCCGACGACCAGCGCGATCCAGACGCCTATAAGGCCGCGATTGACGCTCTTTCTCCCGGTGACGCAATCACCATTTTCACCCCGGATACCACCCACTACCCCATCGCCTTGTACGCCATTGAGCGCAAGATCCACGTCTTGGTCACGAAGCCCGCGGTCCAGCTGCTCGAGCACCACCAAAAGCTCCTTGAGAAGGCCCGGGAAAATGGCGTCTTCGTCTTCGTCGAGCACCACAAGCGCTTTGACCCCGCCTACGCCGATGCGCGCTTCCGCGCGCAAAAATTGGGAGACTTCAACTACTTCTACAGCTACATGTCTCAGCCCAAGTCGCAGCTTGAGACGTTCAAGGCCTGGGCCGGCAAGGACAGTGATATTTCCTACTACCTCAACTCGCACCACATCGACATCAACGAGTCGATGGTGCCCGATTTTAAGCCCGTGCGGGTGACCGCTAGCGGAGCTAAAGGCATTGCCACCGATCTCGGCTGTGTTGAGCAAACTGAAGACACGATTACCCTGCTGGTGGATTGGGTGAAGAAGGACGACCCTTCGAAGAGGGCGACCGGCGTCTACACCGCAAGCTGGACGGCGCCGCAGAAGGCAGGTGTGCACAGCAACCAGTACTTCCACTACATGGCATCCAAGGGCGAAGTCAGAGTAAACCAGGCCAAGCGTGGTTATGATGTGACGGAGGATGAGGCCGGCCTGGTTTGGTTCAACCCGTACGTGCTCTTCAAGAGATAAAAAAGATGGTCGGTGGCTGACTTGCATTACACAGGTTCTACATGAAGTACGCGCCCGACGAGGAAGGCAACTTCAACGGTCAGACCGGTTACGGATATATTTCTTTCGAGAAGTTTGTCGATGCGGTGACGGCCCTGAAGGAGGGTCGGGTGACCCTGGACGATTTGGACAAGCGCGGGCTTCCTACCTTGAAGAACACCATCGCCACTGGTGCTATCCTCGAGGCTGGCAGGAGATCGTTGGATGAAAAGAGGCCAATCGACATTGTTGAAGAGGGCGGAGTCTGGTCGCTTAAGTAGAGAGCGGGTTTACGCTATAAGGGATGATCTACGGGTTCACTTTGGTGTGCACAAGGGAGGTTGGTTTTCCTCCTACTTTTGGCTCTCATAAAAGCTACTGCATGCAGGTAATGAGTTAATGGCAATTCGAGGCTTGAATAACCTCTCCGGATATAAAGTTGACTTAAGGGCCGCGTCGGTGGTACTTATGCATGTGAACCATTTTGTGCTTGGATTGTTTATGAGCTCTTACGTCTATCCCTGTAAGCGAGCTGAATAAACTGCGCCCGCAAGGCTGTATGTCAGACTCCGTGCGTCTGCAACCCTTGTTTGCAGAAGCCTATTAAGTTCGTTGTGCCAGCAAATTCTAACTAAAAGGTGACTGCTCCGTATACATGCGTATTATCGTCATTGAACGAGTTCGGCAACCGGAGTCTTGGGTCTCAGAGACATTGCCAGCTGATGGACTGGGGGTCAGATGCAGCCTGCATATGGCCTCACTTGCTGGGGCACTTGAGATTGGAAGCTACTAACAAGAGCTGTCCAACATACCAGCAACGGATGGTTTGATTGTTCAACTGTAGGTAGGTATTCTGAGATTCTTTTAAGGTCACTGGAATGGTTTTTTTTTTTGGTGGGAAATTTTTACTTGCATAACGGTAATAAATGGGCGCAGCAGCGCCCTCCCCTGTGGGATACGACTTGTCAATCCACAGAATACATTTAGCTCCCGAGACTGATGAGGCGGATGCCAGTGCGATGAAAGTGTCCCCCATCCGACACTGATACCAATCATGTGCGGAGGCAGACATGAAAGATCACTGTCCAGGGAAAATGACTCACAACGAGAACTCCTGGAGGAAGAGACGTTTGGTCTTCGAACCTAATTCGGAAACGATGTTTCGATCGCCGGATCGAAAAAAGCCTCCAATGTACACACATGGCTGAGAGAGTCAGCTCTCAGCCGCACATCCCAGCCAATCAAATTCCCCCAACTAAGTTGTTCCACCACGCCTGCAGCTACCATCATGCGGAATATTCTCGGTATACACAGTGCTTACTTTCCAGAACCTTGGAAGCTATATGCGGAGAATATTGACTGCAAACCACGGGAGACGGAGTCGGTTCTTGGCCTGTAAGAACAAGGTTTTTCGGCCAAGCCACGTCGTCTTCTGGAGCTCATGAGCACATGAAAACTGATCAATCATCTTTGTACAAGCGTAAAGGCCTCGTCTCCGGCGCCGAGGACAGTGCAGACGGCGTTTTTCTATCGGCTGCCGGAGAATGCTCCAACTGCTTGATTGAAGGGTGTGGGCTCGGTTTGGTGGGGCATTGGGTGTTTTTCGTGTGTATGTCGAAAATCTGGGGGGGGGATGGAAACCGAATGCATGCCGCACTTCAAAAGGGCTGACTTATGCTCGTCACACTGCTTCTCTCTCCACGAGTCACTTTGGCAACACTACTTCTGGGAACAGCTCACCTTCTGAGAACGATCTTCGTACATCAGGAGCGGGGGAAAGTCTTATTCAATGAGCATGTAGACTCTGAACGGCACTTTCACAAAGCTTAGATAAAGTTGTGGCTAAATTAATATGCTTCTTTAACCGGCATTGCCAAATTGGCGAAAGTGGACTTCAAAGAATAAGAAATCTGATCCACGTCTATTTGCTAGTCTTGCACTGAACGAACCCACTCGGACTAAAGACATGTAAGACAAGGTATTCTCGCTTAGACTAAGAAGCCGAAGGGAGCCGAAGCAGGCGTCCGAACGGTAACATAATAGAACATTGGCGTATATATATCCAAACAACTACTTTATCCCCTACAGTTCTTAGCTATACTAGATTTCCTAAGTCTACGTAGTCAGAAAAGTCAGAAGCATCGGCGTGGAATTAGAAGAGTATAACTCTTAGTTACAGATGAGGAACTCTTCTACAGCACTTGCGTAATCCCGCGAATGGAAGCGTTAACTGAAAACTCCCAAAATAAATCAATTTCCTACTTATGTCCTCCCCGTAACCAAATTACCCAAGCCGCCAGAGAGAACGGTGCAATCCCTTTTCACTTCCCGGATATATGCAACTCAAAAGCAACGAACCGCCAATGGGAAGATACCAGGGAAAGGGTATATGTGAGAGAGAACAACGTCGAATGCGCACTCGAACCAAAAGACATGAAAAGGGAAAGGAGGAAAGTCCGAGAAGGAAGGATAACGAAAGTGTTGATGGGTGGATTTCCCCCAATTTTCCCCCAACGCCATGCTTGCATGTGCAAATGCTTCGAAAAAGGAGAGGAAAGAACAAAACCATAGCCAAACCAGCGTAATCGTGAGCGTGCAAAGAAAGATCCAACGCTAAAAAAAAAAAGGAAAAAGAAAAGAAAACACCAGTAACCTCCGATCCTTGCTAGTCCCTCTTCACTCTGTCCTTCCCGCAAAAAAAAAACCGACCTTCCATCTATACAAGCTCGTCCATCTCAGGACCCACCATCTCTTTCTCCCCACATCTACCTGATCTTCGCAATCCTCTTCTTCGCCACATCGATCTTGCTGCCCACGCGATCCACATCGTCATCCAGCATCCTCAACATGTCATCCTGCAGCTGCAGCTCATCATTGATCTGAATCCCCAGCTCGCGCATCCGCCTCACCGCCGCGCCGAGATCCTGCACATCCTCATCCTGTTCGCGCATGATCTGGCGCTGCAGCTGCACGACACCGCTATTGTCCAGCTCGCGCGTGCGCTGCGTCTCAGGCGCCGGCGCGCCCAGCGTCCTGCCACTCCTCACACCAACACCACCATTCGCCGCACCGCCATTCGCGCCGCGAAACAGGTGCGCCTTATCGCCCGGCGTAGCGGCCGCGCCGGAAGACAGCATCGCGGCGCTCGCACCGGCGCCCGACCCGCCCGCGGCGAGGCTCTTGACGGCGAGCGCGCCCAGCACGCCCTCGAGCCCTTCTTTCTCCTTGCGCGCGCCGCTCAGCAGGTCCCTGCGGCGGCGCAGCTCGCCATCGCCCAGCTTCTCGACGGCGACGTCGCTGCCGCCGGTCGCGCGACCGCCCTTCGCTCCACCGCCCGACAGCGTCTTGAGGCCCTCGTCCAGCGCGCTGATCAGCGTGCCGGCGAGGACGAGGAACTTCTTGGCGGCGGCGCCAGCCTCGTGCTGCTGCTGCGCCGTCTGCGCCTGCTCGCGGCGCGTCAGCGCGAGGCGGGCCTGGTGCAGGTTGTGCTTGAGGTCCTGGTGCGCGGCGAGCCAGGTGGCCGGGTCCTTGATGCCGAGCTGCCCGTTGCGGCCGGGCTCGAGGTTGTGCTTGCCGTTCTCGCCGCCTCCTCCGCGCATGCTTGTCCCCAGTTGCAGGAAGGTGCGCCAGGCGCTGGTGTGGCGCCAGCGTGCGTCGTCGGCGTGCTCGATAGCCTGCAGGTAGGCCTCGAGATCACGGCGGCGCTGCTCCGTCATGGTCGGGTTGTTGACGGTGCGCGAGAACCAGGATTTGGAGGGGAGTGGTGCCGGAGGGGGCATGCCGCCGGCTTGTTCGGTGATGTCGGCATGCAGGCGGACGAAGTCGGAGTAGCGCTTGACGACGGTGATGGTGCGGATGGGCTGGCGGATTGAGATGGTGTAGATGGTGAAGGGCTTGTCCGTGCTGGACACGCTGGTCGACGGAATCGATATGTCGAGCGGCATCTTCTGGGCTGTGCAGGGTTTTCCGAACCCCCCGTCGATCGTCTTTGTTGTCGTTGTCGTACGTTGATGCGGGTAAATTGATGCGGGTGGGTTGATCGGGGGGCTGGAGGGAGGTTGCGAGGAGATGGCAAGGGCTTCTTCGTTTGCGCGCCTTCTTGTGCGTTCGAGGGTATATATCGAGTATCAGAGAGTCGTCAGGATCATCGGCAGGCGGTATCGTGTGCGTTGTTGGCGTTGGGGAAGAAGAGTGGAGTGTTTCGTGTGTTGTCACAGCAGAGCAAGGAAAGCTTGAGCCAGGCCGGCGCCGATCTCCAAATGGGCGCGTGCCAAGATACGTAATTGCGGCTGATCAGACGAACTTTCGGAAAATGCCAAATACTACTACCATTCGCGCACGCGCCCCGCTGTTTGCCCTGCAGCGCAGCACCGCGGGCCCCTTGAGAACTATGCCACCCCTTCCTCTAGCGCATCCCTATTGTCCACCAGCAATCTGCAGGGTATTTTCGAAGACGGTCAACATGACCAAATGCAACACATCGCCATTCTCTATGCTTTACTTCCGCGAAATCCTCCCAACGCCCTCGTCTAGAAAGTCTCCTCCTCAAGCTCGCCCTCGGCTTCGGCGGGAATCTCGAATCCCTCCTGCGCGAAAATGTCAGTCATATGCTACGCCGTGCGGTGCTGGTGCGGCCATACCTCCGTCGAGTACAAGATGGTCTGAATCGACTTCAAGATGGTGTCCTCCTTCTCAAGCTCGGGGTCCTGCTCGATGGCGTTCTGGATAAGAAGCTCAATGTCCCGGAGCTTGCTGAAGTAAAAGTCGCGTTCCCTCTCAAGACCGGCCACCGTCTCCTTCAGTGCGCTGTTCTCCTGCTGGAGGGCAGCCGTTTGGGCGCTGGACTGTGGGGTGCGAGCGCGAGCGACCGACGTTGCGCCGCCGGCGGGCTTGCGGGTGGCGCTGGAAGACACAGAGCGAGCACCACCGGTTGGCGCAGGGGCACCAGAACCCTTCCTGCGAGCGGGCGCGTCATAGTCGCCGCCAGGGTAGTACTGGTCCCAGTACCGCTTGAGGAATTGCAGGAACTCCAGGTTGTCCTGCATCTTACATTTAATCAAGGCCTGGACATTGACGGGCTTGTCGATATTATGCTTCGCGAATGTGTCTAAAGGGATCGGCGCATTAGTGGGCAGCGACGTTGGCGTCGGAACGCACGGCAAGTCCAGACGTACTCTGAAGGACCTTGAAGTTCTGGAGGTATTGGTACTCGGTGTTTGCGTTGAACTTGACTCGGGACATGGGCACATCAACTGTGAAAGGGGCGTCAGTGTCGGCGCGATCCGCTGTGATTAAGGGGTACATACGGAAGATACTGTCCAAGATCTGGCAGTAGACGGCACTGTGGGAGGGACAATTAGCGGTTTGTACGAGAGCGAGAGTGGCGTCGATATGGGCGGGCGCGAAGGCAGTGGCGGGCGATGTGCAGGGCCTGTTGGGATCCGGGGCAAGAGAACAAAAGCGCACCCGGCACCACATTGCTCGACCTTGGTTATGTTGAGCTGGAGCAGGTTGTTAACCCAGGCAAGCAGTTCCTGTCTGCCGACGGCGTTAGCAGCAAATCCGAGGCAGGCAAGGGAGCGGAGCGGGGGTCGGGCGCATCGAATGGCAGCCTGCCCAAACGCACCTCGACTCTCCCATGGTGACGGGCGGGGTAGATCAGCAGGCGATGTTGCGGAGGAATATCAGTGCGATAAATGGACGAAGAATGGTGGCGGATGGGCGGCGGCGGGGTGGTGTTCGCGGAGAGTGGCGGGGGGGAGAGAATGGAGATGTTTTGTTGTCGCTCTCCCGATCATTTCAGGTGTTGCGAAGGCGGGGCGCTTGGGCCACTGCTTTTCTACCGGCCGCTGCCCCTCTATTCATCATCCCGTCGCTCGCGTGCCTTTCGGTCCAGTCTTCCGCCTCCGCCCAACGCTCTCCCAAGCCCTGCCAATCACCCCCCGCTCCGCCCACCCTCCTCAAACCCGTCGCCTAGCAGACACCTTGCTCCGGCCGCTATTTCAGCCAATATGTCTATCTGCCGCGCTCCGTCTCACCCGCCCAATGACTGACTGGCTCACGAGCATTGTCTCCCTGTTTCACATCACATGCAATGCGCCCCATTGGTTGGAGGTTCCAAAACATCATTAATAAATCATCGCTGTGGTCTACAATATCGCGCAATGCGCCCGCCATGGAAGGCCTATTTATCCGCTAACAATTCGTACACTCGAAACTCCTTCTCATTCATCCTCCCTCCTAAGGGTATCTACCGCATACAATCTGTACTCCTCTCCACCACTCGTCGCTCTCGGGATCGGTTTAACGTCTTACGGCTTTCCGACTTCAAGCTTCGCCCCTGTTCTTGCGTCCATAAAATTCCCGCTGGCTGCTACCTGAGGGGCTGCTGCTGCTGTGGGACGAACCTTTCCTCTCCCTACCGACATCGGCAGGAGCTCCTGCGAGAGTCTTCTTCCTCCTGGCCTCACCCAGCACCGCCGCAGCGATGTAGACGAACCAAACCACACCGGCGACGACGCTGTATGCGATAATCCAGTCCTGGGGGCTGCCGGCGAGCTTGAGGCCGAGGCCGCCGTTGATAATACCGAGGGTGATGAGGAGGCGACCCAGCCAGATGTGGATGTACGACCAGAAGGTGCGGTGGCCGTACCTCTTGAAGAGCTGGTGGTGCAGCCACCCGAAGATGGGCATGAAAAAGAGCAAGGAAAAGACAACGAGACCAATGACACCGTGGTAGGTTTGGATCTGGACGCAACGTCAGTCCGCGAAACATCTGGAAGAGGCTCATTTCTGGACTTACGTATTCCCCCTGGCCGATGTAGATGCCGATACCGACTGCTGCGGTGAACATGGCGTAGGCGAAAACCTGGAGGCCGCCGTGGAACCAGAGGAGACCGGGGAAGCTGAACATCCTGATACTGATAGCACCAGCAGGGAAGAAGATTACCATGGCAAGACAAGCCAGGACCGCATGCGCGGTCTGCATCCTTCTCTCTCTTCGAGCAGCAGCAAGAGCTGCACCGCCACCGATTTGCGCGCCGGCCGACGACGACGACGATTGTCCGGGGGCGCAGTAGTTGACACCGTCATCACTAGATTCTGATCTCTTGTCATTATCATTGTTCCAAGGGGAGCCAGAAGGCCAGCTGCCGCCAGTGCGCCAAGGGGGGCCCTTTGCTGATGTTGTTGACGTACCAGAACTAGAGCCAGATCCAGAAGCTGTGCCAGACGGTCGGGGGACACAGTCCTGGGTGCTAGAGCTAGTTCCTCCAGTGGTTGTCGCAGTTCCGCTCGTGAAGGGGTTTGCACTGCTTCCACCCTTGGCCGTGGCGAAGTCCCAGTCCCAACTGCCGTAGTCACCACCGTGCTGTTGAATTGATGCGCTGGTATCGTCCGAGTTAAGCGCGCTTCCAGACCTGCTAGCGTGAATCCAGGTTGCAGAGCTGGAGGTAAAGTCCATGGAACCGCCGGACCAGGATTGGCAGTTTCCGCCTACTGAACTTTAGCAGCCGCTTAGCTGTCCGATCGGCAAACTACCTACATCTGAAATTCGCAGTCATCTGACCGTTGGAAACACCAGAGCCCTCGAGGAGCGTGATCTGAGTATCGCTGGTGAATTGAGGCATCCGCTGGCCAGTGCCGAGCCGAGGCGACACGGTGACGTTGTTACCGTCGGCAGATGTATACACAACAAATATGTGGGAGCCAGACATGGAGCTTCCCTGGCCGATGGCGACCCACGAATAGGAGGTGGGCGCGGTGATTTGGAGAAAGATGTCGCCATTACCGGAGCTTGCTGTGCTCTCCGGTATATTCAAGGCGTAGCATATGTCGCCATTGCAATTTGAAGATGTTTGAGCGGTTGCAGTTGATGCTGTGAGCAGTGTGAGTGAGTGGCCGGCTAAATTGATATTATAGGAGAACCAGGTCATACCAAGGCCCAGCAGGGCGGCAGCGGCAACGCGAGACCACATCGTTGTACTACTTCAGCAGTAATTGGGGGGGTGGGGGATTCCTGGGTTGAAAGAAAAGACGGCGGGCGGATATGTATGCACGCCACAAAGGAAGACGGGCTATTGTT
Source organism: Macrophomina pseudophaseolina (assembly GCA_022204955.1). Lineage (NCBI taxonomy): Eukaryota > Fungi > Ascomycota > Dothideomycetes > Botryosphaeriales > Botryosphaeriaceae > Macrophomina > Macrophomina pseudophaseolina. The sequence continues at coordinate 20,508 of JAJJID010000375.1, read as the reverse complement.
AGCTCCCTTTATCAGCTTCGCGATGGGGTCCGGAACGAAGGGGCGTCGTGATTCAGGCCATGGTGGATGGGCATGCGCTCTTAAACTCCTGGGCCGGAGGGCTACAGAACATTACAGCCAGGCACGGGCTGTGCTGTGCTTCGATGTGACGAGAAGCAGATCCATGTCCAGACCCAGACAACATCATCCTGAATAATGTCTGGCAGCTACAAGCTAGGCGGGCTTGCCCCGATGCGGGGATCCGGCGGCGGGCCAGCGGTGGGCCAAGTGAGCAGCGAATTCCGGCCATGAGTTGCCAGTGCTGGCTTGCGCGTCAAAAGGCTCGGCGCAGCTGCACGATCAGCTTACCTTACCTACAACCGGGTCTCCGAGCTGGCTGGGAGGGCTGGAGAGGGAGTCTTGGTGTGTCGGCTTAGGCTCAGTGTGTGGAGGCGGAGCCGTCAAATCGAACAGCCCCGATTGGCGGCCTGCACGCCTCAGCCCAGGAACGGGGCCACCGTCTGGCGTGTGCCCGCGCGGCCCAAGTCCATCTGCTCAGAGCCCTTTTGCCGTCTCCCTCGCGCTGGCTATCCATCGCGTCGCGCCCTTTCTTCACGCCAAGTGCCAGCGTTGCGGAACGTCGGCAGTTAATGCGTGCTCTCCCTGTCGGTGATAAGCTGGCGCCGAAAAGGTGAAACGGACATGAGAGATAGCGGGCGGAGTCTGCCTCAACATCCCATCGGAACCTGCCCGCTCAACGCCATCTCCTCCGCCATAACTACATCCAGCCAAGCGCTCCGTCACTTGGCTTCTGACACATGTCGACAAGCTCCAAGACCACGTTGATCGATCAACGGCTCCCGCGTTTGCAGCCATCCGCTCCCAATAATGACTCCGCATCTCCCTCGCCCGTGGCGCATCAGGCCTGACGTGTATACCTCGGGGAACATGGGAGTCGTCACCAGTCCCACCACGGCCTGTGTCGAGCCGCCCTTTGCACGACCAGCGCAGCGCTGCCACTCGCTCCAGGGCGCCCGTAGATCTGCATAATCCCTGGAATGTGAGGGCGAATGGCGGCCGCCCTCCTGTCTCTGCCTACGCGGTGATTAGGCGGTCGTGTTGCAAAATTGGGCCCTCTCACTGGCCACTGGTGGCTGCTACAACGCCCGTCAGAACATTTGTGCGTTCCTCAGGCACGGCCGGGCTTACCGGATGACGCACGTATGCAGGGCCAAGCCAGAGCTCACAAGTAGGGACGCGCAATGATGCGGCTTAGAGGCGCTTCCCTTACAACACCATGGACGACCTGCTCACTCGCTTCCACGTTGCCGGTCTGCTTGCTCGCCTGGGCAGCTGCCTCGTGTTTCTGCAGCTATCAGCGCTATGGCGTTCGTCGTGCGGGTCTACTGACCGGCCGTCCAGCTCCACTGGGCGGGTGGAGAAGGTTCCGGGGGCGGAGCAGACGAATTGCTTGTCTGGAACGCGCTACAGAAACCTTAACTGCCTTTTACTGCAAAGCGCAGACCTGTCGCTCTCGCTCCGCTCCTGATGCGGCCCGTTGGCTGGCCTGCGCGCTGCCTGGTCTGCTGGCCCTGGGCGTCTAGACTTCATTTTGGTTTGCGAGCACCAAGACCGCACAGGCGGTGCAGTTATTGGCTGGCGCTACAGCTGAAGCAGCCTGAGAGCGACATCCTGGCCGTTTCATGAAGGAACTTCCCGCACCATCGTGCGACGTCATCAAAATCGCCTTGATCATCGTGCCCGCCATTGGCCGGCCTGTTTCCTCCGCAAAGGCCACCGGGGCGACGAAGATTAGCAAATGTTCCCTACTCATCTTGGCCAATTTCCTTGGAGGTGATCGCGATGCCCGCCGAATATCTGGAGTCGCGAGATGTCGCGCCGGCCACGATACCCTGTCGGTGAATTAGCAATAGCCCAGCGTTAATTAATCGCCTTCTTCTCCCCTTCTACGCGAGGACAGCGTCGAGCCAAAGCGTTACGAGATTCAAACTGGCGGTAATGAGTCGCGAAGTCGTAGCGCCAGGAGCACTAAGCGAACCAAAATGATTAGAAGAAATGGAGACGACCCCAGGACGCGGCCCCCTAAGCGTCTATTCGGTATGCCGTGGATCGGCGGTCGGCTACCAAGAAGGGAAGTTCTCGAGGCCAAGAGGGCCGTTAGTGAAATAAACGCGGCCCGACAAGCATTTGCTGCTGTGCTGCGCCTTACCGGCCATCCGGCTTTCGGATTTAGTTGTCGGTATCCCACTTCACCATTCGAGTTCCGCACCTTTTACTAAGCATCTGGGCGGTGATGACCGTCGTCCGATATAGGTTTGATCCGCCACCCTTTCCTGGGGAAGGTTCGCTTGTGCCAGACCAGACGCCCTGCGGTCAAGACCCACACACTAAAATGTGCTTCGCCACGGTCGCTTATGGTCACGATAACGGTGCGCTTTCTGCGCAACCTAACCGCCCCCTGCCATGGCTGCTTCATGCTTTCACTACAAACAACCGAACTTCGCGCGACTCCTCGCTGCCAGCGCCCTTCGTCTATGCCTTGTTCTCCACGGAACAAAAAGGAAAGCTCAGGCTTTATTGCCCCCTCTACGCAAGCATGCACGAGGTACCGCGGCCAATTTACCCTGAGTGCCAACCATCAAGACATAAGCACATGCTAACCGCAACCAACACCCATCACCACCCGATCCATTCGTAAATCGGCCGAACCGAAGGGCAAGTACCGTGCAGGTATATACGTGCGCATCTCCGCTTTCGGGCGATACGAGGCTCGCGATCAGCAATCAGCGATCGCCCAGCGCTGGGAGGCGAAGAAAGATCCAAAAACACCAAGCTTTGCCCCTCCTAGAGAGGCGAAGAAATAAAAAAAAAATTCTAATCACGGCAGATGTGCGCCTCGTGATGTGCCTCGCTGCATCGTCCTCCCCTGTAGCCCTTCTCCTTGTCTCTGCCAAACGATCCTGAACAACCAAGCAAATCGTACTTTTGCATCGGTAGTTCGTAGCTGCTGGGAAAAGCGGAAGCACAAAAGCTTGGATACAGGAAATTGGATTGTTCTTGGAGGGGATTGGCGACGGAGTGGTTCGGATGTTCGGTCGGCTGCTTTCACATCCCGCGTCCGGCGCTTCGTTTGCCGAATGCTTCTTCTCCTTCCCCTTCCTGTCCCGCCGAGGTTCTTGCAACCTGCTGCGGCTGATAGCTGCACACGAAACCGGTTCGCGGCAGCGTAGAAGCGCGTATCGCCCCGCCCACGTGAGCTGCAAGCGTCCGGCCGTGCGGGCGAGTCTCTGGAAAGGCGCGATTCGGGTGAGCCCATACGTTTGTATCTGCTCTCCCTCAAACCAACGGCCCTCGAATATCCACATGCCCCGACGCGCTCACTTCTGCAGTATATTCCGCGATCTGCCTTGCAGCATCTGTATGTACTTGCCCTTCCTGGCTGTCGACCACTTGACAAGTCGTTCCGCCCTCCCGCCGTCGAGCGTGGAGGGCGCGGCATTGCGTCAGGCCAAGACTTGATTCCGGCTGGCGGTGGAGCGCAGCGCGCAGATCGCGTTGCCGCAGCGGGACTGCGCCGGGATGGGGATGGGGATGAAGGGTCCTGGTGATTCATACGTCTCGGCGGGGGGGCATTGTTGGGCGGGAGGGTCTTCTTGTTTGGGGCGGTGATTGGCGGGTGCTGCGGATGTTCCGGTAGGGTTGTTTGAGCTGTGTGCTTGCGCAAGCTCGGGTCTCCGCTTTCTTGAGCGATGCAGGGCGGGTTTGCTAAACTTGAAGGTTGGTTTGAGGTCAGTGTTTAGGTGTGCCGATGCTGGGGAAGGGCTGGAAGGTGGTTTCGCCGGGTCGGCCTGAGTGATGTTTGGATTGGCGTCGAACTCGTCCGAACAAGACTCACAAGCTGGGCAATAGACGTCGCAAGTAAAGAGAACAAAGAGATTCTATAGTAGTTTCTCCGTCGTTTCATTCTTCAGTCTTCTTGGTCCACACACCAGGAGTATCGACTGCTCCATTTCAGCGAAGCCCCCTGCTAGGCCCCACACCACCTACAACCCCAGCATCAACTCCTCACACTTCACGACCAGTCCTAGGGAGCAGATGACATCACTGTACACCGCAGCCTACAGCTCCTTCCTGCTCGGGTTTGTGTGGGACGCAAAGTCGCAGTCCACACATCGCTGGGCAACGTCCCGGTACGGCACTCCCAGCCTTTTGGGTTGCCTGTCCAGCAGTATCCGTGCCATGACTACATAATACGGCTCACGGCCAGTGAATTAGCTACGGATGCGCTTTTTTATCCGACCTGGAGGAGCGCGATGCCCAGATTAGCAAAGATTACATTGCCGAAAGGAGTGGTGCCGGGAGCGTCGTTGCCAGATTTAACAACCGTAAAGTACAGCGCACATTTCCATTGCACCCACATTGATCGCTTCCGACACTACTTCACAGATTGATGACAGGCTATTCTCCGCGTTCCGAAGAGAGTATAGCCGGAGCCTGATCATGGATCTCGTGCAAGTGCCCACCTACATCCCCGAACGATAATGACCCTCAATCCTAGACCACACTCTAATCGCCCAGCGTCCCCTAAACCACCGCAGTCAGCCCCCGAGCTCCGACCCTTTCGAACAGCAAAGGGGGGGGAAGGGGGCACTTACAAATCCCTCTCCCCTCTCGTCCACATCCCTCGCATACGCCTCCTCGATCGCCTTCCTCCTCTCCGCCCTCACCACCAGCGCCACAGGCATCCCCGTCCCCGCGTTTCCTGGCATCGCGCCGCGGAAATCCGCCGGGCCGATGCGCTTGCCGGCGACAGAGGGCTTGGGCCGGATCTCGCAGGCCCAGAGGATGCGCATGATGGCGAGCGCGAGCGAGCGCTCGGCGACGTGGAGGCCCGGACCTGGCGGGTGACGGTCAGCCTTTCAGGGCAAGGAGAAGAAGCGGGACCTTTCTCGTGGATGGGCACGCAATGGACATACAGATGCGGCGGCCGGCGCCGAAGGCGAAATGGTCACGTTTCGTGGGGTCGGGGAGGTTAGCGCTTTGGAGGGACTGGTTGGGTTGCGGCGGGGGTGCATGTCAGTGTTTTGTTCGCTTTCGTTCCAAAAGGGGGGGGTGGCAAGGATTGGGCGGTTGCTGTACCGTCGTGGTGTCGTTCAAGTAGCGCTCTGGCCAGAAGCAGTGCGGGTCGTCGTGGCGGGCAGGATCGTGCTGAATTGCCCTGAGATGTGGTCGAGCTGGTCAGAATGACGCTCTTCAGATAATTGGGGAGTACGGGAAGTAACTTTACCAGGCATTTAGGTGCAGTCTTGATCCCTTGGGGATCCTGTACCCTCCGTATTCGAGGTCACGGGTAGTGACGTGCGGGTGGCCAAGGGCGACCGGAGGCCGCCAGCGCCAGACTTCTTTCATGATGCAGCGGACATAGGGGAGTTGTTCGACGTCTTCCCATACGGGAAGCCTGTCTTTCACCGCTTCGTCTTTTTTTTTTTGGTCAGTATTTACCAAGGGGCATGAAGAAGCTTCCGATAACGTACCGATCTGTTGGCGGGCTTTCTCCTGGACGTCAGGATATAACAGCATCGCTTCCAAAAAGCTCCAAGTGGAAATCTGACTCTGTCATGCTGGTTAGATATCAGTCCCTGCGTACAATGGTATAGGTTTACCGTGTCTGCTGCTCCGATGATCAACATCATGCTCATGTATGCTGCTTCATCCTCACAAGGAAATCCGAGAAGCTTTTCATCCGCCAACGCCTTGGGCAGGAGTGCATCCGGTGCTTTGCCATTGCTCACTAGTTTCTTAACTTTCTGCGACTACCGTTAGTCCCGCATAGGAGGAAACCGCGACTGATTTCCCTTATACCTTCATCTGCTGACGACACCACTCCATGTCTCTCTGGAACCTTGCACGCGCATCGCGTTCCCACACCTTCATGAACGACGGCAGTTTGTCGAGAATCTCAAACATATCCACGATGTACGGGCCGGGGAATGTCGCGATGATCTGGGCAAGGCCCGTTTCTAATATTGTCCTGATAAGTGAGCTGCTCAGATACTTGCCTTCTTTTGCTTACCCTTGATGTAGGGAATCGTCGGACTTGTATCATGCTTGATCTCCAGGCCGAATGTTTGCTGTGCGAAGGCGCTATAGGTGTAACGTTCGAGTTGCGGCCAAACGTCCTGCTTGTCTGTCCCGGCGTCGGGATCCTGCGAGGCGTTGTAAAGGAACTTTAAGGTTTCCCGATAGAGAAAGCTGAGCTCCGATCTTAGCAAAGAAATACGCATTCCTTGATCGGGGACGCTTACGGAAGACCTGCGTCCGCCTTCTGTGGGCTACTCATATGGGTATTCATTATACGTCTTTGATTCTATGGGTCCGAAGCTGTCAGTGCAAGCCAATCCAAGGACTTGGAACAGTGACATACCTTCCAACGTGAATCGCTGGCATTAAGGAATAAAACATTCCAAGAGTTTGTAAAGAGCTCCTTCGCAATGATCCATCGTGGGCGCTCGGAGGTGCATGCTGAAGACTTGTCGAAGATGGCCTGGTGTTGGGATCTATCAGCTTGTATGCTGCGACCGAAGAGGCTAGGCCGTACCGACCTTTACTGCTTTATCCGAGTTGATGAAGAGCTCGGTAACAAGGCCGACACGGACCCGACAGATTTCTCCATACTGGCGAGCCCATTTTTCCAGCTGAAGGTGCAACTCTCCATTCTTCCCCGCCTTCATCATGTCGACGGTGTTGCCGAGCAGCGGCCATCCTGGGGGCTGAGGAGGAAGCGGAAGTTCGTGCTTCCTCGAAATATTCTGGAAAATAAAGACACCAAAAAGCAGGACACCGCAAGCTATGAGACCGAATTTTGCCAATTCGGCGCTCTGAATGGTAACCGGCGCATTCATCGGGGAAAGCGGTTCTGGAAGCCTAAATTTTGGTTGTTGCATCCAGAAGCAACTGGACCTACCTTTTTATTCGACTACCTTTTTTTAACGCATGTAGTCCAGGCAATGAAGTCACAGGGTGCTCCACCCCAGACTGCTCCGCTCGCGTTGCAGATCCCCTGGATCGGCCCTGCCGGGCGCCGAGGTCCGTTCGGGAGGTGGCCAGAGTCCGGATGCCCCTACCGAAACTCGGCGACGGGTGGATTCACAAAAGGCTTAGCTTTGCGGAGGCGCCGCGCCGACGCTGGGTGGGAGTATATATCCGCTTGGAACGCAGGCTGTTTATTCTGTCATCAAAATTTACCTTCCTTTCGTCACGGTTGTCACCGCTACCGTATCAAAATGCCGGCTGCTGGAAAAATTCAAGATGTGGACAGTCCTCCTGGAGCGCAGAAGAGTTATGTGGTCTCGCTGTTCCGGGGCGAGCAGTTGGTCATACCCTGCTCCAATTCGGTGATGCGCTTGCTTGTTACCGGGAAAGAGACGGGCATGACATTTGCAGTTGTGGGCACTGGTGGTTCTGCGGCGGACCCGATTGGGTATCATTTCCACCGGGAGGCCCACGACGTGTTTCTTTGTCTGAAAGGCAATGTGAATGTGTGGGCAAACGACACAGCACGAACAATGAGTCCAGGGGATTTTGCCAGCGTGCCGCCAGTGAGTTTACCAATCTAAATGGGAGACTGAGCAACGTCGGTAACAGATCTGCAGGGCGTGGTGCATCAATATCAAGTTCTGGGCGACCACAGCGAATTTGTGGGTCTTATCATTCCCGGCGGATGGGAAGAGTTCTTCAGGATCATTGGCGAACCGTATGATGGACCGTTCTTCCCCGTCAACGACACGCGTGATCCGAGAGAGGTCCTCATTCCCAAACTCATCCAGGCTGCCGAGACATGTGATATGGTGCCGGTCAGGGACCACCCGGCCGTGGAGGTCCAGCCGTGGGTGCCAGGAAAGGACAACGCGCTTCCTAACGGCCTGGAGCCGTATTATCTGCGCGCGAACACGGGGCCGAAGTGGATCGTGGAGGGAACGATATGCCGACCATTGATCACGACGGTGCAGTCCAACAACAAATTCTCTGTTGCGAGCCTGGAGGGCGGCAATGTGCATCGGAATTTCCTTTTCGAGCGTTGGGCAACTGCGGTGGAATAGCATTCATCATTGCTTTGCAGTGGTGCATGGCAAGGTCAAGTTTCAGGTGGGCAAGGAGTCAGTCAAGCTGTCAGCAGAGGGCACTATCTTCATACCAGCAGCTGAAGGATTCTCGTTCTCCTTTGAAAGCCCATTTGCACAGATGTATGTGTTTGCGAACGGCGGCGGTGTGGCGGAACTGGTGATCAAGGTGGGGAGAAAGATGGAGGCGCCGGGTAGCATACCGGAGAAGCCAATGACCGAGTGGCAAGCGGTGCAGGTGACGGAGTTGGCGAGTGAGCACGGCTTTGTCGTGAAGCAGTGAAAATGTGAGGATAAGGGAGGAAAGGACTACTTGTCGTAAATAATGTGCGGCATTGCTCTAAGTCAGTTAAGTGAGCAGGGCATGCAGAGCCATTTTTAACGCTCTCCTCATTTCACGAACTCCAATTTCATCCATGTCTTCTTCCTTCGATTTGATAGCCCAATGGCGAGTGACTCTAGAAAATTCACCGAAAAAGTTCTCGGCGGTTTGGACGCTGAATGTGGCCCCGCCCTGTACAATTTTATCGTCACATAGGCTTGCACTTCCTACGGCCTTTCAACCCTCACAGTTGGTAGATGGCCTATACGACCGAGGAAGAGACCTTGCGCCTTAGGCACCATCCATCACTTGTGAATTTCTTGCACCTAGTGCATGTCTTTCCTTAGGATATTGGGCTCAGGCGTCTCAATTATCTCCTCTGCTTGAATAAGTCATGTCAATCCTGGTTTGTCGGGCATTTTGGCGAGAGCGATCCGTTTTTGACGCTATACAACGCACATGCTAAGCTTAGATCTAATCCAGATGGGCTTTTGTGGGCCCCCCCGTTTTGCATATATGTGCGCAGGCTAACTTACAGGCAACAGGCGTGATCAAGATGGTCGCACTGTTCGCATGAACTTCAGCTTCGACGAGTACGGGGAAGACGGCTTGAACACGGGCTGGCTTAAACTTGAGATCGTCCTGAGCATATATATCGATACGATTGAGCGTCACAAGTCCTGAGCTCTTCTGTACACAATGTTCCTGGACCCACCTGAGGCCCACTCTCGGCATGAGCGGAGCAAGGTGCACGTCAAGAGGCTGCAAGTCACGCGTTTCTCGAGAGGAGACCCTCGGAGCTGTAGAGAAGGGGCTTCCCAGGTCCAGAGCACCTAGGGCGACGGTATTTCACTGCTACCAGATTTTGACGCAATACGAGATCTTCTGGCTACGGGATTCACAAACTGCCAGTCAATCAATTTGGACGAAGACGCGGTATGTTTGGCCTTGCAAACATGATCCGCGAGAGGCCACATTATTCATGTCTCTCTTTTGATTACTGATCAAATGGGTCAGCTCAGTGAAGGACTCCACATGTGCAGCTGGGGTGATTAAAAAATGGTTGCATCAACAGCGTATCTACCTAGAGAATATCCGGAGGTCGGATTTCGCCCACACGTGGGCCAACCATCTCGGAGGAATCAAGCTGAGATTATCCAACGTGGTTTTGAGAGAGAACCTGGCGAAGATCTCAGGGCAACGGGCAAAATCCTCAGGAGGCTCCACCTGCGGGTGGTAGCTTTGAGCGTCTATCGCTTGATCGCCTCATCCAAGTAGGCTGAATTCCTTGCCTTCAAGCCCTGCGAACGAGTTACTAATTTGCTGAAGAAATAATTCTAGTCCAGTTCCTACGCACATTCCGCCATAGTCTGAAGCGCGTTGCTCTCTACGATTCCTACTGCAGGACAAGGCAGTGGCGGGATGTCCTCGAGGCGACGGGACGTCTGCAGCTACACAGCCTTTGCTTCAAGGGCTTTCGCCAATTTAACGGATGGCTTTACCTTTTCCACTGCTGGGTGGCCCAAAAATGCAACTGATGGGCCTCGATTATGCGTATGTAAGTCGCCCAAGACTGCGAGCTTTAGGATGCGAAGGATCGGATGCCGGGAGCATTGTGGAAAGTGTAAGATAAACACGGTGTCGACAGACTTCGGTTATCTGGTAACATCTTAGAGTTCTGTGGCATAAGTCAGCTGAAGCCTGGAGTTGCGGGGATGTGGTGACGACTGTAATGCGGGACAAAAGAGCGAGAGGCCGGGGGAAAAGGCGGGGCGGCGCCGGCCCCACATCCAATCATCCGTTCCTTTTTACCTCGCGCTGTCCGCTCAACACCAGTCACAGTTCGGCCTCGTTTCAAACTGCCTTGCTTCGGATTTCCCGGCCGCGCGGGCCAGTTCACCCACCGCCTGGCCGACTTTTTAACCCCGAGCTCCGTGGCCCGTTGTCTCAGCTCAGAGGGGGGTTGTGGGGCATCCACGATGCTCCTCACCCGCCGCATCCCTCTCTGTTTCCCTACGCCAATTCGAGGACCTCCCTAAATGGATGCTGCGGGTACAGAGACCAGGCCTCAAGGCCACAAACACTCGCGGGTCCAGCCGCTCCAAGGGTCCTCTAAGCTTATCTGTAGCCTTTGCGGTGCCGTTTTTGGCCGCCAAGAGCATCTCACACGACATGTCCGGAGCCACTCCAACCACAAGCCCTTCAGCTGCGCCAGATGTGGCCGCAGTTTCACGCGAAGGTACGTCATGCTCGCTTGTACCGTCACATCGCAGGTCTTTCACGCTCAGGCGAATCTGATTTTCCCTCAGTGACACCTTGAAACGCCATATTGCAAAGCACCGTGGGACCGGAAGCCGAGATTTTTACCCTGGTATCTCTGTAGACCATCTAAGTCCGGACGTCTTCACTCCAGAAGCACCATATTCTGCGCGAGGCGACGCTCCTTCTGGCGAAGGGGTTCCTGCATCCCAAAGCCCATATTACAATGAATCTTCCAACCCGGTCCCGCCGCCGTCTTCCTCTATTTCACAAGGAGACACGGCCGGACCAGTCAGCATGGCGGTGCAAGGCTGCGCTTTCTCCGACCTAATATCTCGCCCTGCCAGTCTTGGTAGTTTTCCATCAACTTCCGAGTACCAGGCCCAGGACATGTCTTGCACTCTCTTCGAATACGGAGGATACGACCTGTCGAATCTGCTCTTGATGGCGCCGTTTGACAGCCCCATGTGTCTGGATGACTCCCCAGCCATGCTTCGCCATTCCGATGGAAAAGAGGCGATGCAAACTGCATCGAGTCTGACGGGGCAACCGCCATCGTGTCAGGAAGAGAAATCCGCCATGGTCCATCCAGACCTGTGGTCCTCGTCACGGCCGTCCTCGCCCCGGGGATTTCGCATAAGGAGCTGCCACGACACTTTCACGCCGAAGGACGCAGAAGAGGCCACGGAGAATCCACGACGCCCAGCTCCGCTTCAGCTCTCGCGCGAGGAAATCTCCAACATTGAGGACCACATGCACGTGGCTCCAATTCCAGGCGATAAGATGGCCAAGCTATCCGCCTTCATCGCCGACCAGAACAACCCCCACGCTGTTTTCCAGGACTCGCCCGTTCCCGTCCAAGCAGATGCGGAGGTCATCAACCGTTTTGTGCAGCTGTATTTTGAATACTTCCACCCGATCCTGCCGATCCTGCACAAGCCCACATTTAACAAGCAGGAAACGCCATGGCTGCTCGTTCTCGCTGTGGCGACCGTTGGTGGGCATTATGCACGAGAGCGGAGCACGTCACAATTCGTATCCACTCTGCGCGAATACTTGCGCAGGGCCGTCGTCATGTCGGTAAGTAGATTGTCTATTTCTTTTTCCCCTTTCCTTCCTCGAGTCCAAGGATCATGGTGTCTTCCTGCGCAGAGTGCCTTTCTGCGGCCTACTGCGCAGGGTTAGCACCCGGACTTCTCTCCCGGATCGGGTACTCTAATGAACGCACCAAACCGCATCGGGCAAATGCGCGCACACGGGCTAGTCATATCTCAAAATGTCTGTGTGTTGCAAGACCGATTGAAGAGGGCAACAGCACAAATTTCAGATCGGCTGGAATGGGAACGTGATCTAACCTTACTTTGTTTTCTTCGCAGCTCGAGAGCGCAAAGTCCAAGCTCCTGCAGATCTGGTTCGCGCAGGTGCTCCTCCTAAGCCACGTTATCATGACCTACAGCGGGAAAAAGCAGCTTGTGCTGGCGGCGCTGTACCAGCGTAACTTGCTGCACGTGCTGTGCAAGGGTATCATCACAGGGTCCAGGACGGCCAGTCAACATGCGGAAGAGATTAACCGAAAAGCTGGGGTGGAGGATTGGCTGGATCTGGAGTCCGCCGCGCGAGTGGTTTACGCCACATGGGTAATGCGTCTTGCCTACAGGCTGGTGTGTGTTGATATGCTGATTATATCCTGACGCAGCTCCTGGACTGTCAGCACAGCCTTTTCCTGGACCTGCCCCCGCCGTCCTTGTCGCCCAAGGACCTAGAGTTGCCGCTGCCATGTGCGCAGGAGATTTGGAACACGCCAGTCGAGCAGATAGATCAAGCGCCGCAAGGTCCGTCCCCCTCTCGCGCGCTGAAAGGGGGGCAGAAGCTAACGATCGCGTAAACTGCTAGGAGCGGCAACGTTGCACGAGGTGTTGCATGGCCTGCAGGCAGGAGACCGTTTTCCGGGCGTTGGAGAATTCGCACGGAGAATTGTCGTGACAGGCGTGTATTATGAGTCCAGGACAGTGCTCCAGGCAGCCGAATCCCTGCATCAAAGTGGCGCACTGGCGCACATCATAGCAGGCGGCGGCTTTGATGGCGCGCATCTCCCTTCAGCCGAACCAATGGCGGCGGCTGCTGCACCTCCAGCCGTGGACGGAATATACAACTCTTGGAGGCGGAGGGCAGTCGAAGCTTTGGCCTGCCTCGGACCGCCCGCGGACTGTCCCGACGGCAATGGAGACGAGTGCACCCTGGCTCGGCAGCAGCTGGTCCACTGCGTCTCCATCCGCCTGTATGTGCCGTTGACGCGGCTCTGCGCGCTGACTGGGTGGATGGCGTCGGAGAAGGCTACGGCGGCTGCGCGTCGGGAGCTCTGCGCGTGGATCCGGCACGACGGCGAGAATGCTCGGCGGGCCGTCATGCACGCGGCCAAGCTGTTTGGGCTGGTGCGCAGACAGGCTGCTGGCGCGTACTTTGAGGCCCACTGCGTCCTGCTCGCTGCCCTCACCATGTGGGCGTACGCGCTGCTGGAGCCCGAGGCGGTGGATCAGGAGGCGCGCGCGCATGCGTCGAAGGCGCTGGAGGCGGCGGCATGCTCGAGCCGGGTCGTCCGGCTGGACGCGCTCGAGGATGGCGGAGAGAGCATGGCGAGGTGGAGGCGGTACGGCGTAGCGCTGGTGCCGCATGTGGTAGGGGTGGGCAGCATGCAGGGGCGCGCCGGAGGACTCAGGGTGGTTGGTGAGGCACAACGGCTGCTGCTGCAACGCGCGGCGTGGCCAGTCAGCCAGAAGTTTGCGGCGGTGCTCTCAGACCTGGCGGTGGTGGGCCGGACGGGCAATAGGTGAAGCTGGCACCCTGTAGATTGACGACAGATGATCGGCCGCCCTAAGGCAAGACCGCGGGGAACCGACGGGATGCGCACGTCCAGAACCAGCAGAAGACTGCAGGCGCGGGCAGGCGGGCGGCGTCCAGAACTGGCGCCCGCCTCGAGCGCAGCACGGCGCGCTGGACGGACGTCTTGCTGGGCTGAGACACTGCGTCGCTTTCTAGACGTCTTCTAGAGCGGGCGGCGTGGTGCTACATACAGCAGCGCAGGCTGGCCGTGAAGAAGACCGATGCGATTCATGGCGGTGATTAGTGACTTGACTCGTTCTGGACTGATGGCAATTAGTCAAGCTTTAGCAATCTGTGGGGCATGCGACGGGCGCGTGGGGATCGTCTTTTGTTGTGGGCTTCACTCCCTCGGGCTGGCTCCGGCTAACCACCTAACCACTAGCAGCCCGTCCATTTTTGCTTTCGCTCGCCGCTCTGCTCCTCGACATGCCCGCCTCTGTCGCCTGCCTGCGCCCGACCTAAGGCCCCTCGCCGCTGCTCCCCTGCCTCCAAGGCCCGCGCCCCGGCCCCTAGCCAGCTGTTGCGTCAACGGCCCGCCAGTCCCAGTGCCCTCCGCATTCGACCACCGCCACCCATCCCCAAGGAGGCCGACCAGACTATTCCTCCCGTGCCCAAGAGCACGCGCCTCTCCCGTCCTCAACCGCGTCCCTGCAACCGCTCTTCGCCGTCGGCATCCCCACCCGTGACCACCATGAACCGCGGCGAGCCCGCCTGCCATCCTCCTGCAGCATAACTCGCCGGCCCTCCCATCTGTCCAACCATACTGTCGCCCCGTCAGTTGCGCGTACGTCCCGCCAGCTCACTTCTCTCCGAAACCGTGCCTGGGGAATGCCCCGTCACTGGCGCCGTTGATTCCACCCTACAATGGCATCAAACTTCGCGAACATGGGCTCCTATGACATCGACAGCCAGCAGCGCCACCAGAACAGCGACCCGCTGGACCTGAACGAGTACGTCATGCCGTCCAGCACCGCCGATGGCCGCAACCCACGCCTCGACGCCCTGCTGCAAGCCGCCCAGTCACCCTCGAGCATCTCCAATTCCGGCTCCTCCATGATGTCCGGCATGCCCGACTACAACGCCATGGGCCTGCACGGCTCCTACAACTCCGCGCAGCACGGCGGCGGCGGCGGCGGCGGCGGCCAGATGATGGCCTCGGCCCAGGATCCCGCTGTGGGCGATGCAGCCTTCGCCGGCGGCTCCGACGCGGTGCGCTCGCAGCATAAGCTGAGCATCAGCAGCATGAGCGGCATGCCCACCGCCGCCACCGGCGGAGGCGGCGGCATGGCGAGCGGCGCGAGCGCGGATGGCATGGACACCGATACCAGCCCGCAGAGCGCCTTCGGCATGGGCCCGGCCGGCTTCGGCGACGACTTCGCGCGCGACGACGGCTCCGGCAATGCCGATCCCTCGGCCAACAAAGAGAATCGCGGCGGCGACGACGGCGCCCCCAACAAGGCTGGCAAGCGGAAGGACGGCGAGTCGGACCACCCGCCGCCGTGGAGCGAGATGAAGACCAAGGCTGGCAAGGAGCGGAAGAGGCTGCCGCTGGCGTGCATCGCGTGCCGCCGCAAGAAGATTCGCTGCTCGGGAGAGAAGCCGGCGTGCAAGCATTGCCTGCGCTCGCGCATTCCCTGCGTGTACAAGGTCACGACCCGCAAGGCCGCGCCCAGAACCGATTACATGGCCATGCTGGACAAGCGGTTGAAGAGGATGGAGGAACGCGTTATCAAGCTGATTCCCAAGGATGTCCAGGCCACCCTCAACGTCGTTCCCAGAGCTGTCGTGAAGCCTCCGCTGCCCGGTGCACCGCCCAAGGGCGGATCGAACAAGAAACGTCCGGCCGAGGAAGCGTTTGGCGCGGAACTGGACGAATGGTCGCGAACAAAAGCCCCCAATCCGACAGAGAGCCGAGGGTCGCAGCCGCCGAAAAGCATGGATCCGGAGAACAGCCTGTTGGCGGAAGGTCTGGAAAGTCTGCCCCCGAAGGAAATCCAGGAACACTTGGCCGAGGTGTATTTCGACTACTGCTACGGCCAGAGTTATCCCTTGCTTCACAAACCGAGTTTCATGCGCAGGTTAGCGGCAGGACAGGTGCCTCCCGTCTTGGTACTCGCTGTCTGCGCCATCTCCGCACGCTTTTCCACACACCCCCAAATACGAACAGAACCTGCTTTCCTGAGAGGCGAAGTCTGGGCTAGCAGAGCCCGAGAGATTGCGCTAAAAAGATATGATACCCCGAATATTACAATCCTCATCACATACCTGCTTCTAGGCTTGCATGAGTTTGGAACCTGCCAAGGTGGACGAAGTTGGATGTTCGGTGGCATGGCTCAGAGAATGGCGTACGCGCTACAGCTGCACAAGGACCTGGACCATGACCCGCTCGGGAAGGAAAATGGCGACAGGGCCGAACTCAGCTTCACTGACCGCGAAATCAGGCGGCGAACCATGTGGTCTTGCTTCCTCATGGATCGCTTCAACTCCTCCGGCACCGACCGTCCGCTGTTTGTAAGTGGGCAGTTCATCAAGGTACAATTGCCTATAAGAGAACACTACTTCCAGATGGAGATACCCGGACCTACGGAGGATCTCGAGGGCAACGTCCGGAATCCGGCCTCCGACGACGCTGGTCAGCTGGCAGATGCGAAGGAGAATATGGGCGTCGTGGCATACCTTGTCAGGGCAGTCGCCATTTGGGGTCGGCTAATAATGTTCAACAACCTCGGTGGCAAGGAGCAGGAGCGCGTGCCCATATGGTCACCACAATCCACCTTCCAGGAACTGAAGAAAGCAGCGTACGAGTTCAAGGCAGCCCTACCAGAGAGACTAGCCTACACACAAGAAAACCTCCAAAATCACATCACCGAAAAGACGGCCAACCAATTCATCTTTCTTCACATTGTATACCACCAGATCATCCTGTTCCTCAACCGCTTCGCATTGCCGTCCCACGCCGGCAGTCGGCCGCCGCAGGATATGCCGCACCAATTCCTTACGGAAGCCGCCCACGCAGCGCTCGATGCTGCCAATCAGATTTCTCTACTTGTTAACGAGGCTATGAACTACAACGTTGTCGTCCCCTTTGCAGGCTATTGTGCATTCCTGTCTAGTACGGTCCACATCCGTGGTGTTTTCTCCAAGAACCCAAAGCTGGAAATGGCTTCGAAACGCTATCTTGCGTACAACGTCAAGTTTTTGAGCAAAATGAAGAAGTACTGGGGGATGTTTCACTTCGTTGCAGAAAATCTGAAAGATTTGTACAGGCAACATGCAGATGCGGCGCTTCGAGGGCCTGCCGCCGTCAACGGCCGACAAACGAGCATTTTCCAGTATGGAGACTGGTTCGACCGGTACCCGCATGGAGTATCGCGCACGGACTACGAGGACCCGGCCGCGGACGTCAAGAAGGAAGCCGGTACGGACGCTGTTCTGAGCCAGAAATCGGACCTGCAAAGTGTCGAAGAGTTCTTTGCAACTCTGTCGCCGATATCAAGAGAGCGCTCAAAGAGGGGCAACAAGAAAAACAAACAGGACAAGCCGAAGAGCGAGGGCAAGCATGCCGCATCAACGTCTCCCAGCATACAAGCAGGAAATATCCAGCAACACCAGACCTCCTCGCCCGTCTCAGACCTACATCACCATATGAACATCCCCCAGAATCTTGACCCTTCTTCCTCCGCATTCGACCCCTCAGCCGCAGCTGCCTTTATGCAGCAGCACACCAATAACTTCGACTTCATGAACACGGACTTCTCGGCGTCCTCCAACAACAGCAACAACCTCAACCACCCCATGTCCGCCCTCGACCGCCAGATGGTCCTCCAGAGCTACGCAACCTTCATGGACCGCAACGAGCCCTTCGCCCTCGACGTCAACGCCTTCGACGCTACCCTCGGCGGCGGCACACAGCAACAGCAACAGCAACAGCACCACGCCAACCTAGGCTTCTTGACCGACCCCAGCGCTGCCTGGTTCATGCCGTTCAACATGGACCCGCCCACGGGCTTGGGCGATGATGTCGGTATGTTTGGCGCGCACGGCTACGGCGGGTTCACGTTTGACGCGGGCGGCGCGGTCGTGGGCGATGCTGGGTTCGGTGGCGCTGCGGCTGGAGCTGAGGCTGGGGGTATGGATGGGTTGGGCCCGTTGACTGGGGAAGGCGGGCAGGGGGGTGGGCAGTGATGAGGTGGCAGTGGATTGCTTGTGATACCTGATCGATGATTTCTTATTATGGATATGAGAGCTGAGTGGGACTGTATGAGAGCCTTTTGAGTTTTCTTTTGGAAATATTGGGCGGATACCTTCATTGAAAGACCGGATTTTTGATAGAAGTGTGATTGGGGGCGTACCTGTACTTTTTTTTGGATTGGGGCAGGGGCGGGGGAGAAAGAAAAAAAAAGTGGGGGGGGGGGGAGGGGGGGGGGTGTGTTACTTGTTGTTCTGACGGCGGATATAATTCTTAAGGGTAACCCCTCCCCCTTCGATGATGCTTGCTATTTGGAGGAGCAGCAGGATGAACCATTGAGATTGATAGTAGGCAATCGATATGGAGACGATGTTGAAGGACCGTTTTGTGTTTTGATCATATTGCAACAAGCACTCTGGTAGCTTTTTGTGTGAATTTGCTTGACTTGGTGATGTGAGGCTCATAGCGAGCTTGCAATTAATGAAGCACAGTATCTGTTGCTGATCTATGTGGTCGGTTTCAGGAGTACCCGCGACAGAATGTCCACATGTATTTATGTGGGGAGTAGAAGTGTGCGTCCTTGAGGTTAAATGTTCAGGGGGATTCATGGATGCATTCTTCAACTCTCCCACAGGAAAAGCAGGTTGTAATTCTTTCTAATATCGCCATCGTATGGCTGCTTCCGTGAGGGCTTCTTGGTTTTGTCTCCGCTGCTTGTTCGCCGATTTTTCTGTGGGGGTTTGCGAGTAGACCTACAGCCTGTGACGTTTTGAGATTGATGGACGATTGTCGCCGACATCTCATAGCAATAAGAGGGTCTACTGCCAAACCATGTTCCCCGTGTTGCAAGATTGATACGCGCATGGGGAGGCGATCTCATCGTGCTGTGCAGCTGACTTCCGTTGCTGCTCTCGCTGTACAGATGGATGTAATGTGGCTGATGAGAGACTGGACATGATGGCCGTGGGTGTCGCTGGACTTGACCAGGTGCCCGCCTTGCTGAACGAAAAGTGATGTTGCAAATCTCAGCCGCATCCTACACTTCATCAACGCCACTCACAGTATATGACTCTCTCGCAAACGCCCTCACTCAGCCAGACACCTCCCAGCTCAACCGAGACAATTCAAAAAGCCACGCCACACCACCTCCAGCAATCCCGCCCACAATGCAGAAGAGCGAGAGGTATTAGGGGTGAGATGAGTTGAGGGACAGGGGTGAGAGAGTCCTGCGGTTGCTGCGGTCGTTGAGGGCGGCGGAGTAGAAAGGGGGAGAGGGAACTGGATGTGGATGGGATGTGGCCATTGGGGGCAGTATGCTCCGCTTGCTAGAGACGGCGGGTGGCGGCAGGTCCTCATTCTCATCAGCACAGCTTCTGCCCGATGGTCGATCCGCAGACGGATGCACCGAACGACGCGGTTAGCGGTGTCGGCATCGCGAGCCCGGACGAACGAAAATTTCATTGATGCCTTGGGCTTTCACACCGGCCAGCCATTCGACTTTGCGGAGAAAAAAAAAGCAGAAACGCCGGTGGCTCTTGTTGGCTCGGGTAGCGGAATTTTTGGCGTTGACAGATTTAGTTAATCGTCTTGCGGATGATGGAACCTGGGAACAAAAACGGGCATCTACATACATCATCTAACCCAGTATATATGAGCAATATTACTCACATACGGCCAGAGTGCTAATAGTGTAATGGAGAAAATGGGAAATACTCATGTATGAAACTCGGTTTCCGTCAGCACAGTAGGGTCAGTGCTTTGAGGCGAACACCAAACGATACTTCCAATGAGCCGGAATAAGCCTAAGCGGGCCGAGGTAGATCTGTCGCTCTGGAAGTGTCTCCGGATATTATTCCAACTCAGAAAGCTCCAGCCGCTTACTATCGGACAGAACGAGGGATTCTGGCAATTATGATACTGGGGGGCGTTATGGGCGCCCTCGTAAGCGAAATGATGGGGAACGCGGAAATCCACCGACCAAGTGTAAGCGCGGTCATGTACTCGCCTAGCATGGCTTTGGTAAGCGAGAATCGCTCTTTAAGAAGAGAAATGGAACTTTAAGTTCCGTAAAGAAAGCTGGAAGTGTGAAGTAATAATGGTCACAATGGTTAGCCTTCTTAACAGGCAGAACCCACGGACACACATCACACTCTAAGTACCACGGAATTACCCTTACCATACTTTAGCTAGCTTATTCTGCCGTGCAGAGTTATGGCACCCGTATTTCACTGAAAGTGTATATTCGGTTCGATTACGAGTTGAAGGCAGATCTGCCGTCGCCGCAGAGTCGCCCTGAAGAATCTAGCGCAAGCTGTGACGAATAGATCAGAGGTTACTTACACAGATGGCTGCGATGCGCCATGTTTACGGCGACAAAAATATTACCGGATTGGGAAAAGGCCAACCTGTTTACCCACACGGAAGATCGCGAACTGCTTCCGCCTTTCAGCCCGCCTGCAAGGAAGTGGAGCAATACTCCATGCCATGTAGCTACACCGCCGGTCTAGACCTCGACCAACAAGTCCTCTGCTATGCAATAAGAGACAAGGCAGGCGTGGCAGCCGTTGTGGGTGGCGTGTCTTAAAAAGACACCGCCCATCCGCCATCTCGACTCCAGACACGCTCCCCAGAGACGACGCGCTCGCCGGTACCAGACTGCCACCAAGGCACACACAACTCGGAAGTACCCGGCCAACGCAGAGCCCCAAGGGGCCACCACCTATAACTCTTTTTCTCTT
>JAJJID010000374.1:0-39946 GCA_022204955.1 Macrophomina pseudophaseolina | reverse complement strand
GAGGCCCGCCAATCCAACAAGATCATTGGCTGGTTGTAAACTCGTTTGTGCGACTCGGTCTCCGCAATGCAGTTCGTTAGGTGGGATGCGAATAATTTTAAGCTTATGCTCTGTGTGAAATGTACTGAACATCGCAGCTCTCTTCCCGAATTTACTGTTCTCGCTGAATGTGCACTTCTTTGCTATTCTCCCGATTCTTGAAATGAGCAGCGTTACTCCTGCCCGTGAAGGTCTCTTCCACCCGTCCGTGCATGCAATGAGCGTTAAGGATTCTTGTTGAAGTCATGTACTCAACAAAAGTCGGACGCATCATTCGCCCCGCATAGGATTGAATGCAACACCTGGCTGCCCGCAGAAACTTCCACCTGCCCAAGAGTAAAACGCGCTAGACTGTGCCCAGAACACGCACGAAATGAAAATAAAAGACGATGCGTCCATCGCCCGCAATCTCCTTCATAACCAGAAAATCACACAGTGGACTCTGGTCAACGGATCTTCATATCGTCTGGTCTTCGATTTAGGTATGGTCTTGTATTCTTTTGCAGGCGAAGGTATTGATATCTATCGGATGGTCTTGCTATAGTAACTTTGCATCTGCTAATATCGAGATGTGTGAACTGCGGTATGTAGCTTCTACTTAGCGAGGGATTGAAGCTTTGCTTTCTCCACTGCTTCTGCAAAGCCTTTTGGGGTCTCCTTCCACTGTTCATTTTCGTCCAACAACTCGTCCCTCATCTCTGACCAGGTCCTTCTGATGATTTCAGCCTTCTCCGCACTGCGCGGCTTGATAGATAGCTCAAAATCGGGAAACGCTCTGGCAATGCCGGGCTTCGATTCGTCTGTGACAATCGGCTTCTTGTTGCCATGCTCATCGACCGCCTGGGCAATGTCAAAGGCCCAGAGGAAACTCGAAATGACGAGGTACATGCTGCGCTCAGCAAGGTGCTGGCCAGGACAAATGCGGCGGCCGGCACCAAAAGTGAAGAGCTCCGAGCTGGCGCCCACTGAGTTCTCCGCTGCCATTTCGACCCGGCTTTCCCACCTCTCAGGGATGAATTCGTGAGGCTTAGGGTACTTTTCTTCGTTGAAGTGAATTGCCATCGTATTATGGATCAAGCCGGTGCCTTCGGGAATCGTGTAACCGCGCCACTCGATCGACTTAGAAGCTGCATGTGTAATTCCAAGAGGCGCAACGGTAGCCCATCGATGCACTCTATGGAGTAGAGCGGTAATCGTTAGTAGGAGCCAGAGTATTCTCGGTAGTGCAGTCACGTACTCTTGGATCATCTGTCTGACATAGACCAAGTCGACAGCATCTGCGTCGCCCGGTATGCGATCGTTGCCGATAACGCGATCAATTTCTAGCAACGTTCAGAACACGTTGACAACCATTCAAGCACTGCGTTAATCATACCTTCTTGAGCCTTGCGCTGCTTGTCGGGGAATAGCGCCATGGCTGCCAGCCAGGCGCGAATCGAGGTTGCCGTGGTCTCAGTGCCGGCCTTGAATCGTCAGTCAGCCTTCAGCAGACCATAGTGCATTCTCAAGACTTACAAGAAGCAAGGCCTCGCCCATCGCGAGAGCCTGCTCCTCCGTCAGACCGAGCGATTGTTGTGCCTGTCCAATGACCTGGTAGAATGAGGGGAGCTCCGAGGCCTTTGCTTTCACAAACCGGTTGTAGTTTGTTTCAATGAAGCTTTTGTAGACGTCCCGTCCTTGTTTCTTAGGCGGAGACAAGAACGCGGGTAGTTTCCACATCAATGAGACGAAATTCGACCAGTTTGCTTTCTGGATATATACCGAGAAATTGTCGAACTCGGCAAGCGTTTTCGCGACGATAGGATCGTTCGAGCCCGCCACGCGATATCCTTCAGTCATGCTCAGGGAAACAGAATTACTGTATCTTGGAACATGCTTCGCAAAGTCTTGTGGAGAGTCGAGCATCTCACAGAGAAGCTTCCTTGACTCCAAGATCTGGTAGGGAAGATATCTCTTCGTGGCCCCAACGTTGAGCATGGAGTGCCACTGTCGACGTGCAACTCGCCATAGTGGCCCGTCGCTCATGGGAAAATTATTACCGCCTCTAATGGCCAGCTCAGTATGGACATTGGTTCGCCCTGAAGTGCTTTGACCAAGTTTGACGAACAGCTCGCGTGCTGCGTCCGGATCGTTTACGACAATGTAAGGCTGAGAACCTTTCATAATCGAGAACACTGGGCCGTATTGCTCGCCCCACTTGTTGAACGTGTTCCACTGGAAGTGCGCCGGCAACTGCATCATGTTAGAATGCTTGATCTTGGCTCGACTGGTGGTGATGAGGGATTGACCTGTCGAAGGTTTCCAAGAAATGGTTCCGTAGGTGGGCCTGGAGGCAGACCCGCAGGCCTCGATCCCATGCGTGAAAGGCGAAAGAGGCCATACAGAGCGAGACAGATAAAGAGAAGGAGGAGCATGGCGGATTGAGTGAACTGGATTGGATTTGTTGGTATTGTGGGAGGTTTGCTGATGGAGGAGATGTCTCGATCAAGTGCCTTTTAATCCTCTCTTTTAAACCCCTCCGTTCCGTTAACTCCGCACGGCGAGCTCTGCTGCCGAGGAAACGTGCATAGAACTCAAGAGCGGACATCATTAGTACTGTGCTACCGCCCCGCTGTAAGTGTTGCGCGCTCGGAATGTGCTATAAGGCGTGCATGTTGCCGATTACCGGCGACTATTCGCCGGCTATCGGCTATCCACCATGCACTATACCTACCTGCAGATCATGCCAGCAACTGATGGAGGAATCGAGCATGTTCCGTCCACTTTACTATTCCGTATGCTCCTGCACCTACGCCGCCTTCGCCTCTTCATTTTCTCGTCTTTTTTTTTGTTAAACAATAGTCAATAGTCTTCACTGCTTAGTTGAGTAGCGTGTCATTCAGGGAAAATTTGACCCGGATCTGTTTCGTATATCTGCAGCAGTGTCCCTGCGCCGGAGCTGGACACAGCGGGTTCCGGCATCGTGTTGGTTCGGCGCTGTTTACCCCTCCGGTAAGATTTTCGGCCATAGCGGCCGACCCCATGGCCAGAGCTGGGGGAACCTTGGGTGTGGATGGTAAAGGAGAACACCTTACAGCTATAACTCAGCCGCTTGGAGCGAGAACATCGGCCTGAGGGCAAGATTTATTATGGCTTACGCATGGCAAGCTCGTACGAGCAGGCTTTCTATGTGTGGAGGCGTGTGCGTGCGATGTCAGTTGAGTTGGGGCGCACGTGCGGGTCACTCAATGTGAAAGTCGTGACAACACCTACGCAAATATATAGCCTAGCGAGACGGACACATGAAAAGGCTTACAGGCAACTGGCATATCTTGACAAGTTGGCTTTGGTTGGTGTAATGGAATACTTTGATCACTGTTCGCATGGCGAAGACGAGCTCCCTTCTGCAGTTACCCACTGCTAGGCCCCCAAGCGAAAAGATTTTCAATTATGGGTGACCGAATAAGATTCCCGATAGGATTAACGAGGGCAACCACGAGAGTCGGCCACCACGTCACACCGAATAAATCACTGAAACCACATCGTTGTCAAAATCAATTAATGAATTTCACTAGTCTATTGAAGGCATACTAGTAGCGATCCATACGAGAGACTAGGTTGTTTGAACTCAATGGTTGTCCCTTAAGAGGGCCTTCGGTGAAACTGCAAATTAGCTTACAAGGGCCAAGAGACACTATACTACATTTGGACATTCCCATTTGGGCTATCTACTGTTACAAGCATGTTCGCCTTTAAACATAGGTTGTTCTTACGATCAATATGCCCGCCAGAAGGAAAAAAAAAAAAAGGAAAAGAGACGGAAAGAAAGAAAGAAATAGTGCTAGCGGAGAGGACGGTCCAATCAACTTGGGTAACTGTTAAAGAATCCTCGAGGCGAGGTCTAAGATGTCCTTTGTTGTCATCAGGATGGCTACTTGGACATCTGATCGGGACTTCAGAGTTAGAAAACTGCATCATCTACGTTGGAGGGGCGGCTTTGGACAGAGTTAGGCCACTGGACCCAGGACAGGCTAGCTTTGAAATTGCACAGTGTAGACTTTAGTGCACAGGTCAAGACTGTCAGCGTGAATCATACTCGGTTCACCTCGGCTCATTCCGGAAGAACAAGCAAGCCTCAGCGATGCAATGGTCAAATTAATCCCAGGACAGGCCAATGTAGTTATAATGTACATCTCAAAGTTCCCCCGGTCCCGAGATCAGCCGCGCTTATTTCAGTCACGGAGGGATTCATTATACCGACTGCAAACAATGGTGTTCCTTTTAAGCTTGCCGACTGCACTCTGCAGTATCAACCACATACAAACCTGGACCATTCTTACCGTTCCTGTCAAAAAAACTACCTGAAAGCAAGAAAAAAAGGAAAAGAAAAAAGGGAAAAAGCGAGCAGAAAGAACTAAAACGCTCAGTGCTCAGCCAGCCAACCATCGAGACTCTCGCATCACTTGAATACAAAATAGCCAAGAAGGCTTACGATGGTCGACATCTGCGCACCAACAACAATGAAAGCCTGGCAATCCCACGGTGTCACCACGACCCTCGAAGCCTCGTTAACACTCAACACCACCCTCCCCACACCGACCACCTCCGCTCTGGGCCCCAACCAACTCCTCATCCGCGTCCTCTCCGCCGGCCTCAACCCGGCCGACTACAAATTCGCCGAATTGGGCGCCGTGTCCAAGCTCAGCACCTTCCGCGGCGGGCCCTACATACCGGGGATGGACTTCGCAGGGCGCATCGTCGGCGCGCACGCCTCCGTCACCGACCCGGCCTACCGCGCCGGCGCGCTCGTCTTCGGCTGCCACCCGCCGCAGCCGAAGCCGCCGTACGGCGCGCTGTGCGAGTACACGGTCGCGACGACGGAGACGTGCGTCCCGCTGCCGGAGGGCGTGGGCGTAGATGCGGCGGCGGCGGCGGGCTGCGCGGGCCTGAGCGCGCTGACCACGCTTCAGGGCCTCGAGCCGGGCCAGAGCGTGCTAGTGCTCGGCGGGTCGGGCGGCGTCGGCACCTTCACCGTGCAGGTCGCGAAGAGGGGGCGGCGGGCGGCGCACGTCACGGCGACGTGCTCCGGCGCGAATGCGGACCTGGTCCGGAGCTTGGGCGCGGACGAGGTCCTGGATTATCGGACGGTGGATGTGGTGGAGGAGTTGAAAGCGGGCGGGAGGATGTACGACTTGGTGGTGGATAATGTCGGGGACCCGAGACAGAGGGTGTGTGAGGAGGCGGCTAGCTTTCTGAAGAAGGGGGGCGTTTACATGCAAATTGGTGCCGATACATCGTTCGCCGGGTTGAAAAAGGTGGCGCAGAGGGCAGTGTGCCCGAGTTTCCTGGGCGGCGGAAAGAGGAAGTTCAAGTTCGTTACGGCATCGGTGAAGTTGGACTACTTGAAGAGTCTTGCGGAGTGGATGAGGGAGGGGAAGTTGAAGCCGGTGATTGACCGAGTTTACGAGTTTGAAGACGTGCCGGAGGCGCTGGGGAAACTGAGGCAGGGAAGGACGAGAGGCAAAATCGTTGTGCATGTGAGCAAAGAGACATGAAACTGAAGGGAGCGAATGAGCCTTCCGCGCAAACGGCTGAGCAGTCGGAGCAATTCGAATATTGGCTGAATGCACCCGCATCTCCAATCTCCATCATCGGAGCTCCGATTCAATGAGTGACGAGTGGGGATCTTAGCTTTCGTTCGTCCCCCTTGGAGTCACCAGCGAATGGAGAGAACGAGGTCATTTTGTTGCTTATCACCTTTGCAAGGGTGAGAGTATATTCAAAAACACATCTTCACTCTACCAAAGCTGTGTCATGATTCAAGAGCAAGCGAAGCTGCAGCCTAACTGACTCGAGCTTACATCTCCACATCGTGCTAGCCACAACACCAACCTCGCCTTCGCAGCGACTTCACTGCTCAGCCGCGAGACTGGCCCGAAATGACATTCACCACGCAGGTCCTCAGAAGAGCTCTTGGTTTCGTAAGTTTACGTCCCAGCATCGCCCAACGCCTTCTTCTCCGACGGCCTGTCGCGCGCAGCTCACTCCACGCACGCGTCAGCCCTGTCGCTGCTCTTGCGGGTAGCGTAGCTGGTGCGGCTGGAGTGGCTGCCTACCTCACCCAATCCTCACCCTCCCAAAATTCCGGATCAGAAAATGCCGCGACCCTGGTGCCGCAGATAAGAACATTCGGCGGAGACGCTGGAAACAGCCCCCCTTCGGTTACAAGCCCCGTGAAGGCTCTCGACGTCGCAGCTGCAACTGAACTTTTGCGTCGTGAGCAAAAGACCAAAGTGTTTGATCTTGGCAATGGTCAGCGAGGCCGATGTGACACTATCCGCTTCGCCAGCAACAACCCAGTGGAAGATGAGTACAGTGTTGGATCCGCCCCCGGCCCTGGAGGAAACCCGTGGACTTTCTTCACCGTCTTTGATGGACATGCGTAAGCAGATCGCCGTTCCTACCTGCTTTGCTCTCGTCTGGTGGCCGTATACTAACAGTTCCACAGTGGCTGGGCTACCTCTCTGCTGCTGCGGGACTCTCTGATCCCCTTCGTGTCTAATGCCCTCGAGAAGCTCCCCGCCGACGCAACCTCCCCACAGATCTCCGACAGCATTACCAAGGCCTTTCTCGACCTCGACCAAAAGATCGACGACCTAGCCCTCGATGCCATCAACTCGGATGCTGCCCACCCCGGATCCCCCGAAGTTCTTGCCAACATCGCGCCCGCCATATCCGGCTCCTGCGCCCTCCTCGCTGCCTACGACTCCTCCAGCGCCACCGTCCGCGTCGCCTGCGTCGGCGACTCGCGCGCCGTCCTCGGCCGCGCAAATCCCGACTCCAAGACCTACACCGCCATCCCACTCTCGACGGACCAAACGGGCAAAAACGACGCCGAATACGCCCGCCTCACGGCCGCGCACCCCAACGAGCCCGACATGCTCGACCGCGACTCAGGCCGCATCCTCGGGCTCGCCGTGACGCGCGCGTTCGGCGACCACCGGTGGAAGTGGCCGGCCGGCGCCATCAGCAAGGCGCAGGAGGACCACTGGGGCACGAAGCCGCGGCCGCACTACCACACCCCGCCCTACCTGACCGCCGAGCCCGTCGTCCAGGAGGCGCGCGTGCAGGTCGGGCGCGCAGACGCCGCCGGCCCTGCCAGGAGCGACTTCCTCATCCTCGCCAGCGACGGCTTCTGGGACCACTTCTCCAACGAGGACGCCGTCGTGTGCGTCGCGCGCTGGATCGACGCCCCGCGCGACGCCCGCGAGCACACGCCGCCCAGGGCCGAGCTCGACCCGCAGTGGTGGATGGCCCGCGAGCCGGACGGCACGCCCGGCTGGAAGGGCGAGCCGCAGTTCTTCGTCGCCGAGGACGACAACGCGGCCACGCACCTGGTCCGGAACGCCTTTGGCGGCTCGCGTAGGAGATTGTTCTGCGGCGTCATGAGCGCGTATCCTCCGATGAGCAGGAACGTCAGGGACGATATTACCGTGCAGGTTATCTTCTTCGGAAACGTGTGAGAAGGGGGCGTTGTCGGCATGGAAAGCGGGAAGGATGGTGGGGCGTCATGAAATCGAAGTAGCGGCCACTTGTAGATGCCCTACAATGCTGACGGTCTGAAGATGGACGAATGTCACTGCCGTCCATGGGATCGAGGCATACGAAAGACAGTGGAGACGGATTCTGGATAAGTTATGTCAACAAGCCTTGGGTTGTGAATGTGGATAAGAATTGCAGACTAATAGTGAACGAAGAAGGGGAAAAGGAGCGGGCAGAGCTCTCCTCTCTCCTGCCCTCACTCTCCCCTGCCCCCTCTCCCTCTCTTCCTCATTAAAAAAAAAAAGAAAAAAAAGAAAAGGCAGAGACCAGTCAAACCCGTACCCAACACCGTCGCTGTGCCCTCGTAATTCCTTTGAGAAATATTAAAACCCAAAACCTATACTCCTCAGAAATGATGACACGTCCCTCAATCCACGTCTGCAAAGGACCACCCATCCCTCTGCCTCGACGCCGCCACACCATCCTGCCCTTCGTTGGCTGCAGGGCCAAGGGATGAAGAACTAGCCTCACCAGCATCAACAGCTCTACCCTTGCCCTTGTCCACCCTGTCCGCCTCAACAGGGGCTGGGGAGCCATCTCTAGCGGCCTTCTCCTTCTCCGCATCACCAGTCGCTCCCGACACCCCAGCCTCACCGTCTCCTTGTCCAGCCTGAGCTTGAGCTTGAGCCTCCTGTTCCCGCGCCTCCGCCTCAGCAGCCTCGCGCCGCTCCGCTTCCTCCCTATCCTGCGCATCCCTCCTCGCCTGCGCCTCAGCCTCTTCCCTGGCCGCGACCATTCGCTCTCCAAGACCGGGCCACAGACTTGCCACGAACAATGCTGTTGACCGCTCGACGCCCCGCACTCTCTCTCGCAACCACGTCTGCCGGTGCTGTCCGCGTTCCCGCAGGAGCCTCTGGGCTACTTCTTCGGGCGAAGGATCCCTCCTTCGCCCGCGGCGGCCCGGCGGACCAATGTCAACTGCGCCGTCGCCATTAGCCTCGTTGGTTTGGCCTTGCTGCTGCGCAGGGCGCTGTTGCTGGGCGTCCGGACGTTGAGGCGGGATGCCGACTAGGTTCTCGAAGTAGCGGCGGACACTATCCCAACGGTTACCAAAGAAGCGCTCGCCCAGTAGCCCGGCCTGGATGATGTAGATGGCCATGCCGCAGAGCGAGAGCATTAGGGTACGCTGCCAGCCGGCGCCACTGAAGAACCACAGCATACCGAAGATGCGAAGAAGAAGCCAGAAGTGGGTTGCAATAGCGGCGATGGGCAACTGCATGGCCTCCTGTTGCTGCTGGAGAATTTGTTGCTGGAGCGGAGGCTGGATGCCCGCAAGAAGTGGGTTACGGAGAGGATTCTGCGGTTGATCTTCCCGGACCACCTCGCCGGGCACTGGGAACAAGTCTGCTGCAGCGCCTGGAACAGCTGCGTTCTGCGGAGGCACTTGTCTATCCGTAAGACTGGCATGCGTAGGTCCCATCAGGCGGGCAACGTCGCTCAAAGCCCGCTGGTATGCCAGATTCTGAGTCAATGCATCACCGAACGGAGAAGAGCCGGGGGCAGTGAAGGTTCCCTCTGGCGAGTATACGATTGCATGAGGGCCGTTAGAAGAAGATAGGAGAAACACGTTGTTCGTGTTGCTGGATCTCGGAGCGGAATCTGTCCTTGGTTCTGCCGCAGGCGCACTCGGATTGGTTGGCTGCGGGTCTCTCGGAGCCTGGGCCTGAGTCTCTTGTCGCCTGGCGGAGATGTGGTCGCCAAGAGTGCGAATCAGACGGCGAGTAGCACTGCGCATGCTCTCATTGTCCATCTGGAGCGACACCAATTCGCGGTTCCGAGAATAGAGCGGATTCGCGACGAGGGTATGTAGCAGCTGGTCCATTGTATTCAGGTAAATATTCAGACGTTCAATTTCAATAGCCGCCCGTTGAAACTGAGCTGGAGGCATGAGCCACGCTTCCTCCCTGGAAACGTTTGGTGGCGCAAGGATATTGTTGATCACAGCAACTTGCTGCTGGGCTGCCTCGAGATTACTATGTACTTGGTCCAGCATCCTCCGAGAATCCATGCCGCTCAACGAGTCCGGCATTCTGATAGGCGGCCTGGGGTCGAAGATGATAGGAAACTGAGGCAGACTAAGAGGGGGCTGCTGGTGGGGAAGCAAGACTGCACCGTTGTTCACGGAGAAACTCCAGCGCTCGCCATTGGGGCCGATTCCCCCTTGAGTGATTGTGACTCGGCCTGGCTGGGGTTGCGGCTGCGGAGGATTTGTACTGGCTGGCTGCGAAGCTGATCGGGAATGCCCTCCAGAAGCCTGACCGCTGTTATTGTCTGACGGTTGAGGTCCCTCGGATGTGCGTCTCTGGTTGATGTCCTGTTGCATCTGTTGCATTTGGCGCATGGCCGCCTGGTGTGCGAGGTTTATTTGTTCCACGAAAGCTGTGCTTGTGATAGGCACACCCTGGTGAACGTTAGGAGCCGCGAATGGAGGAATGCCTGGTCCAGGAACACGGTCGGGCCGGGGCGGCTGTGATTGCGGACGGTTGAACGCTGCTGCTCGAGCATTCGGAGCGTTATTCGGCTGAGGCATATGACGGAAAGGGTTTGATGGTGGAGCAGTAGAAGACCGCGCAGTAGGAGCTTCACTGAGGACCATGTGGATGTTGTACACACGACCCTGCTGGATCTGTAATCCAAAGTCAGCATTCCCAGGCTTTGACAACAGTTGACAGGCAGGCGTACTTCTCCTAGCACCGCGCCGAGAGTTGTTTCGTTCATGACGACTCTGCCCAGATAGATGATGCGCATGCGCTCCGGGGCGGGATGAGACGGCAGCTCATCCTTGATCTTGAGCTTGAGCTCGCCAATGGTGGTCGAAGTAGATAAAGCAGAAAAGGTAATGCCACCATCAGCCTCCGGAGATGGTGACAGGACTCGCACGTCGACAGTCTGGGTAGCCATGGGGCGCGTTCAGGAATCCGGGATGCCGCGGTTGCAGCGGTCGTCTGCTTGCACGGCGCCTTGACGCAGAGAGCCGAGCGTAGTGGCCGACGGAGAGGTGAGCGGGAGCGCTCCTGCGCGGACTCTGTCGCGTGGTGGATCAAGGACAGCTTGTCGTAGCGGATAGCGAGTGGAGGAAGAGGACAGAGTTGAGAGCTGGTGTCGCGGGCGAAGGTGCTGGAATCGCGCAACGTAGATCGTCTATGAGCTGCAGGGTCGCACAAGCGAGCCAGCCCGCCGCCCCAGGCACCCACAGCGTCATCGCTCCGCCGCCCACCTAGCTTTCGTCACTTCCGTCGCTTCTTTGACTTGCACGCTCCACCCACCCTCGCGCCTGCCACATGCCGCAATAAGATGGCCTCTCATGGGATAGGGCTCGCCCGACCTTCCCACCGTCTCAACCACGCTCTACGCACCCATCCCCTTCGACCGCATGTCCTTGCGCCATGCTCTCCTCCGCGCAATCCCCGCCTCGCCTCTGCGCACCGAACATTCACCGTCTCCGCGCGCCGCCAGAACCAAGGAAAAGAATCGTTCCGTGCAAGGCTCAGCGAAGCTCTGAAGAACACGAAGATTGAGTGGAAGCCTATTCCCATTGCTCTTGGCGTCGGCTTCCTGGGTGCGTTCCAATTCTATCGCATCCAGCGTGACGAGAGGGCCAGACGAGATGAGGAGGCGAGCTCCTACGGGGGTAGCGACTGTGGCGACGGGGATAGGCCGCCAAAGCGGAAGAGGATTCGACCAAGTGGTCCTTGGTATGTCTGGTCGCTTGCGCTTCAATGTTGTCGTGCTGACAGCAAACAGGCAAGTCCAGGTCATGTCGACTTTGCCCCTCAAGGCTCTCTCACGACTGTGGGGCCGTTTTAACGAACTAGATATCCCCTACTACCTGCGTGTCCCCGGCTTCAGGCTCTACTCTTTCATTTTTGGCGTTAACCTCGACGAGATGGAAGAGCAAGATCTGCACAAATATCCCAACCTGGCTAAATTTTTCTACCGTACACTCAAGCCCGGCGTGCGACCAATTGACCCGAATCCGAATGCCGTTGTATCTCCTGCCGATGGGAAAGTCGTGCAGTTCGGTACCATCGACAATGGCGAGGTTGAGCAAGTCAAGGGCGTGACGTACAGCTTGGATGCGCTGCTTGGAAGCAACCCTCCGAGCAGGCGGAATTCAGACGCTGGCTCAAATATTTCGGTTTCTTCTTCCTCGTCGCAACCAAGCCCCGAGCGCAAAGCCGATGGCGATGAGGAAGTCATCAAAGCTGATGAGGAATTTGCGCGTGTCAACGGAATCTCCTACACATTGCCCAACCTCTTTTCCGGCCCTTCGAAGGGCAAGAGAGGAGAAGTTTCGGACCAGTCTACCCCACACAGTCCTTCAACTGAAGCTGAGGTCAGAGCTGACCTCGAGCTGGGACAGAGGCCGTGGTGGAGCCCAATGACCACTCAGAAGCCCACTGCACTCTACTACTGCGTGGTATACCTCGCTCCTGGTGACTATCACCGATTTCATTCACCCGTTAGTTGGGTGGTGGAAACACGCCGTCACTTCGCAGGCGAGCTTTACAGCGTCTCTCCATATCTAGTGCGGACGCTCCCCGGACTTTTCACCCTAAACGAGCGAGTCGTCCTTCTTGGCCGATGGCGCTGGGGCTTCTTCTCGTACATCCCTGTCGGCGCCACCAACGTCGGCTCCATCGTCATCAATTTTGACCGCGAATTGCGCACCAATAGTTTGACCACCGACACCGCTGCCGACCGCGCCGCAGAAGAGGCGCAGAAGCGTGGCGAGCCGTATTCAGGCTATGCGGAGGCAACCTACTACGGAGCTAGCAACGTGCTTGGTGGCCACGCTTTGAAGAGAGGAGAGGAGATGGGCGGTTTCCAATTGGGCAGCACGATCGTGCTCGTATTCGAGGCACCCAAGCCCCAGAGAAAGTCTAGCCTTGATGAAGGCTTCACCGGCACCAAGGGAGGCTGGAGATGGAACATCGAGAAAGGCCAGAAACTAAAGGTCGGACAGGCAATTGGTTACGTCGAAGAGGAATGAAATCGCGCGCATTGTAATATCAAAAGAAACCGGAAATTCGGACTGGCCAGAGGTCGGGGAATATGTGGTTGTGTTTGTAACATGGTTCCTTTTCATTCGGTATTAGGATTGGCTTCCGTGGAGATTAAGGTTGCTGAACGACTTGCCAGAATTTTCAAGAAGCAACTGTGTCATCCGCCCTCCCGTATGACAAAAGCGATATCGCACTAACGTGATCGCTCACCATCACCGCCAAGCGCCAGACTATCGAGCGGGTCAACGCTCTTCGTATTGGAAGTCTAAAGGAATCCAACGGCCGGGGTCCACTAACGTGTGACATGCGGGTACCCGACGTCGGCTCTTCCCGAAAAGCTTTACAAGATTTGAGCTGAGAGCTTCCGAATGGCATGGTCCACTTATTAACGTAACGCCAAATTTAAAGCCCCGGCCCGCTTCTAGAGTAGTACTATAAGTTTGGAACGGTGTGGTATTGGAAATTATAGGGAAATTGGGCGCTGATCGACGATTCAGGGCATTAAGCGTCTCTTTTCCACTTGACAATATACAAGACCCCACATCGAACGGTCTTGTCTCATGTCGGTACCTCTACGTGACTGGGAGCGGGAGGTGGCTGAAGGAAAACCCGGGAACTCAGCTGTCTCTAAGGCACGCCGCGACGGCCAAGGAGATGCGCGTCGAGACAAGCAGCGGAAGTGGGAGGCGGAATCGCCTCCTGTCTCCGTGGCTGCATGTCAGATGACTGTGGAGTCTGCGACACCACGTTGGAAAGATTTCCCTCGCAGAAGAGGAATGTTGGGGTATGTCTCCACGGCTGCACAAGACCCTCCTTCCCTCCTGCACCCAAAGCTCTTTCAGATCCAATCCGCGCGCCACAGCACAAAATCTCCTTCGTGGTCCCCGCGTTAGCACGGTGACAGCCGCTGCAGGTATCCCTTTGGACGTGCTACGGCAGGTCCTGTGCCCGGTAAGCGGTGGCCGCACAGGCGTGATCCCCCCCCTGCGGAAGGATTTGACCAAGTCCTGTGGTAATGGAAGCGCCGGGGCGGTAGACCAACACTGCGCGTCTAGATAGGTGTAATATAGAGCAACAAGACTTGATCGAGCGGGCGTCAATAACGGGTGTATAATGACGGCAGCAACGCAATCTATTCGGGAGATTGATGGATAACGGCATGTGGCGTGTAAAAAAAAAAAAGAAAAAAGTCGGTGTGAGGGGCGGTTTTTTGTCTGCGTAGCCCATGGGCGTGCAGGGCGACGGCAGATGTTGAAACGCGGCTCTGGCGAATCAGCAGCGGGTGTTTTACAACACGCACAGCGGTCGTCCCAGAAAATCAGCGGCTGTGCAACGTTGCCCATGAACTCCCTTTTTTCTTCCCAGGACAGCCAAATGATCGCAGCACTCTCGATCGCGAGTCGCATCGGCCGCGGCTTGCAGCATGTGCGGCTGGCGTATGCACAACCACTACCACATCGCTTGTTGATTGTCTGTCGCTTGCGCGCACGCGCGGAGGCAGTGCGAACGCGCAGAGCAGCCTATTTTTGGGGCGGTCTTCCTTGTCGACTGGCCTGACAGGGGATGGGGCGGGTGTCTATTTGTGGCAGGGAGATCATGGGCCATTACTCAGGACTCGCACGGGTCCATCTCCGAAATTCAAACATCACCTCAGCGCGCCGTCGAGATGCGGACCGGAGGGCCGGCGGCGTTGGTAGTCGTCGTTGTACGTGTTACGGAGTGGAAACAGAGCAGCCCAAAGGAGAACACAGCGGCTGGGCCCGGCAGGGCGCCAAGGAGGAGCTGTTGTGGGATATCACGGGCGTTTGGAGGGCGCAGCGCAGGAGTGGCTGGACGCAACCATCATCTTCAGGCGGTTGCTGCGGCCGCGCATTGGATAGCGGGCGGGCGCCGGGGTGGGCGGAGGAGGGGAGCCACCAGGAGCCACCGAGCAATTTCAGCAAGCGCCGCGCAGGACATTCCCGAAGGGTCAGCGAGCCTTACCAAAGCAGCAGCGCTCTGCTGGAGCTTGGCCCGCTTGGGCGCTCAGCGGGCGCACACACGGCACGGCAGGCTGCTATCTCTGCTGCGGCGCGGCTGTCTGGCGGGCGTGGCAGATGGCGTGTTTCCCGGCAGAGCACAGCGCCTCGGGAGCGGCTGCTTGGCCGCGCCCCTGGGCAGGACGCGCTGGCGGCGGGCATCAATGGCGGACGCCGACATCGATCCAGCGATACTCCTATGGCCGGCTATTGGCAGTGCTTATCTGGCCGGGCTTGGCCCTCTTCGGGTCGGCGAGGGCGATGAGGGCCTGATCCCTCCACGCCGCCGATAGCTCGGGCGAGCCTTTCCGCACCTGTCGACCATCCGCAGATGCTCGCGATGCGCCCAGCCGAGAGTGTTTTAGCGATGTGCGCGGCCGCCTGGGCCAGCGCAAGGGTCCTGCGGCTTGATGAAGGCAGAGGAGGGCGTCGTGTGCCCGCCGCCCCAGCGTTGCTTCTGCTTCTGCATTGCATGTGCCTCCGCCCTCTCCACCTCCCCCGTTGCAGCGCCGCCTACTTTCCGTGGCGGCGCGTCCTGACAGCATAGTTAACGCTGCGGTCCCGCTGCCCGCAGTCCAGCCCCGTCCCGCCCGCGTCGTTTCTTCTTAGACGCTGCGTCCTGCCCTCCAACTCACCGTCTCGACATTCCAGCTCAAGCCCCCACGCCACGAATCCTCGGGGCGTCCGCAAACTGCCGTTCCTAGCGCGTCTGGCCATCGTCAGCCCTTTGCTCCAGCTCCCCCCGCTGCCCAATCGTGCACTCCTCGAAATATACACTACTACAAGAGGAATGTCACATGTAGCCCTGTCGCCTGCCCGTACCTCGCATACCTGAGCTCAACAGAATTCCGCACGTTGATCTTCATCTTCGCCGCGCGCTGCACATACCCCCAAGCTCATCAAATACATATTCGCACACGACAACAGCATGCCCCACTCAGTACACACCCGCACCCCATCCAACATGTCCAACGAAAGAGCATCCACATCCACCATGTCGTCACCCGCCGACCAATTCCCCAAGCCCGTGGGCGCTACCTTGGTTGCGCCGCCCGCCGACCGCGACCAGTTCTCCCCAGCGCACTCCAGCTTTTCCTTTGAGGAGGCCCCTCCCAGGTCATCGCGCGGTGTGGGTGAAGGCGATCACCTCGTCGACCGCAAGAACATCACCCGCGCGGTCGAATGGGGCGCGCCGGGAGAAAAGAAGGAGCTCGATGCCACGGAGGGTCTCAACCGTGCCCACAAGTCCAGGCGGAGGACCCAATACTACGAAGGCCAGTTCAACGAGAGGGACACACACGGACCTGCCCGGGACCGCATCACCAAGGACAGCCCTATCGTCGCCGAGCTCAAGACCAATGTAATCGTGAGTTTGCACCAGCCATTGTTTCGGCCTAGTTCGCGGTAGTCTGACACGGCAAACAGATTAAGGACGAGTACACGCTTGTTACAGACCTTTCCTACCAGATGTCCCAGCGTTTCCAGCGCCCGGAGCACTGTGTTATGGTCAACCTTGACCACTCGGCTTGCCTCCTGCTTGGGGGCTCGTTCGAGCCTGCGTATATTCTCACCATCACCGCGCTCTCCTCCCAGCTCCAGCCAGTGACGAACAAGCGCAACGCCGCCATGCTCCAGTCCTTCCTCCGAGAAATCCTGGGCGTCCCAGCAGCTCGTGGTATCGTCAAGTTTCAGGCCATCGACGAGGCCAATTTGGCCACTGACGGACGCACGGTCCTCGGCGAAATTGAGCGCGAAGAAAGGAGGCAGGCAGAGGAGAACGGTGGCTTGAAACGCGCCATGACGAAGGCCTCGAGAAGATCTAGCCTCAAACCCAAGAAGAGTCTGACGCTGTCGCGCAGAGGTTCTACCAGGTCAGGCCGCGTGATCACTCCGCCCATCCCTAGCCCTGGACCCTTCGACTCCGTCACCGCGATCCCTGAATACGAGGAAAAAGAAGGCGTTTCTCCGGTCGACAGCAAGCTGAACGGTTTTTCGACGAAACAGTCTAAGCCATCGACGATGAAGTCGACACCAAATCTCGTGGCCCCGCCTATTCCAGGCAACAAGCCGCTGCCGAAGATGGGAAAGAGGAAGAGCTTCATTGCCATTTTCAGACGGTGATTTGCATTTTAGACCTTAGCATGTGCCGGTCCCACTCATTTGGCTCATTCCGGAAGGTGTTGGATTAAGAGGTACGGGTTTCTGCGGGGTCCGGTTTTTTCAGATGACCACGAGACGGTTTGTCTCACAGGACGGCGGACACGGTGGTACAAGATGGCTGCATAGCATCTGTGGCGTTCTCTGGTTCCAGATTTTCTTTTGTGCAGTATTCCTCGAGTGTCTCTTGTTAGCATTGCTTGCATTGAGCATGGCAGCGTAGCATATACCCTTTCCTTTCATTTATTTTTTATTTATTTTCAACTCTTTCCAAAACCAAAACCCAGCGCATTTTCTCGCCGCAGTCACCGCCTAATCAGTTCCATAGAGTTCCGAATCAGCCTCACTTTCAGACATTGCGTCGCTCGCGTGCTTCCATGGAGCAGGTTGCAAGGCTGCTTGCTTCTCTGCTTGGCGGTTTCGCGCTTGAGAACCCAACATACCTTGTGATGTACTATCTAAACTGCCAAGCCACATTTAGCTATATTTGCAGCCAAGTGGATGATCCGCTTTGCGCCGTTGCTCCACAATAATTGCCTCTAAAACGCGGCACAGCACAGCATTGATTACTTTCCCGATTTGGCAATGGCCTAACTAGCGCGCACGTGCATCCGCGTCGTGCCTGACGCGTCAAGGCATCGCGCGGAGGACGCGCACACGTACACAAGCATCGCCGTCACCTCTCAATCCACGGCACACCACACCCCATCATGCCGCCGGTTCGCACTGGCAGCAAGACTACGGCCTTCAAGCCGCCGCGAAGGATCAGCGACAAGTCAAATAACAGCGATCTCGGCGGTCCTTCGAGAGGGACGGCTCCCCGCCCCGCCCGCGTCCCAGCCAGCAAAACTCCAGCTGCTCCGGGTCCCTCGTCAGCCTCGCGCGCGACGACAGCGCTCAAGCCTGCTGCTGCCACCGTCGCCATCTCGGACTCCGACCTCGACGACCTGGACGATGATCTTCTCGACGACGACGATGACGATGAGGACACCAGCCGCCGCCGCCGCTCGACCAATGCACCTGCTCAGGATGCTTCCCTGACCGACGCAGCCGCGCCCTCGGCCTCGCAAGACGTGGAGGATCAGCCCCCCATCCCGCCAAAGCTCCTGAACAGGCTTCTGCATGAGGGTTTCGAGGATGAGGACATGCGCATCGGCAAGGAGGCCATGGCCGTGGCCAGCAAGTACGTCGAGACGTTCGTGCGAGAAGCGCTGGCGCGGGCCATGTACGAGCGGGAGGAGGCGGACCGGGAACAAGGCGGAGCGGGCGATGGCTTTCTGCAGGTGAGTTGCGACGGATTGATTGATTACTTTTTTTTCCCGTTCATTTGCACTATCCGAATGCGTGAGGTGCGGTCGCTAACTCGCGCCCGCGTCTTGGTGTCTTTATCTGCAGGTCGAGGACTTGGAGAAGCTTGCGCCGCAGCTGCTTCTTGACTTCTGAATTTCGTGCCGCTTGTTAATTTCGCCGGCTTGGAGGACGGGCGGTCCGGTGGTCGCCGGCATCAACTCAAAGGCCACGGGTAATACGGGCTCCGCATATGCATCGGACCAGTTGGAGAGGAATGAACCGTGGGATCAAGGAAGATGCTTTTTTGCGCAAGGCAAAGAGTGATGGGTCAGAGACGCGGATTCGCTTTTTTCGGGTGCCTGTTACCTTGATCTCTGGGCGGGTCCTGGCAGCATGGTGCTTTTTTTGGCTGCAGTAGCCGCAGCCAAGGTTGGAAGATGAGGCGGTGACATGACGGCTGGGGCGGCTACGAGGCTGCCAAAAAGCTTAGATGTGGGCGGCCAGGGCATTTTTCCAATCAGATGGCAGGAAATCACCAGGAGCCAAGTTAATTGGGTAATGAGGAGGGTTGCGCGGTCCTGACCGGCTGTTGCTCGTCCCGCACGGAAATGTGGGTGTTGGCGTCTGGAGCTGCCGCACGTCTGGGATCCGCGACGCAACTGAGACCTCGCTTGTCAAGCCTCAGCCCGACAATCAGCAACGCCATGCCAATCGTCTGGGTGCCAAGTGGTCTTGCTCAGTCGCCTTTGTCCAAATGACCTCGAGGAGAAAAGAAAGTGGAGGAAGCCAAACTCGTTGATAATTTCTTCTGAACTACGGAATCGCCGCTGCACAGCCCCTGCACTGCTGCGGCCGGAGCGGATACGCCACGAAGCCGCAGTCGAGATTTGCATAACCCCAGTGTTCTCGAAGAGAAGCTCGCGGGATAAGAAGGGGTCTTAAGTTAAAGCTTGGCTTTTAGATAACTCTAAAGGATTGATCGGCCCTGCTGTTATCCGCTCCCCTTGCATGCATCAACACCCACCCATAACATTTGGGATGGGGCTGAAGCATCTCTGCACCGCAAGACGTCGCAGCGCTCCACGCGCGCGTGCACAACGTGGGCTTCTGAGACACCGTGGCTCAGGTATACGCCCACTTGAATGTTCATGCGATTCAAATAATTGAGAGTCGTCCTTCCGCAGTGCCGTTCAGTTTCAATTCAAGCGTTTTCCCCCTCTTCCTTTTCTTCAAGAGTGTCGCCAGGCCGTGCCTCCTTTTCTTTCTCACTCTGCTCTCTCTCAACGACCGTTTTCCGCATCCGCCAACTCTTCGCTTTTTCTTTTATTTGCGCAATTTAACGACCACGCTCTCTACGTAATACTCTTCCACCCACTGGCCAGCCCAGTCCAAGTGATCCAGCGCAAGCCGCTTCTTATTCTCTAATTATCAACCAACTACCGCTAGCCGGATATCCATCAGAAAAGATGCGCTTCTCAACGCTCTTCACCGCAGCCATTCTGGCCACCGCCGATACTGCACTGGCGACCTTCCAGCCCAGGCGCGACATGAACCTCGCCGTGCCACGCGCTGCCCTCCCCTTCGGCTCAGTAGGCTCACCCTACAACGCCTTCGGCCGCCGCTCCACCTACAACGTCCCCAATCCCTTGGCCAAGCGTACAGAGCACCTTAAGGCAGCACAAACCCCCGGCGCCGGTGGCGTCTCGGCGCCCGCGGATGGAGCGAAAGTCCAGGTCGTCCAGGTGGGCGGCTCGAACGGCTCGCTGACCTTCCAGCCCGACGACATCAAGGCCGAGATGGGCAGCTTCGTGCAGTTCCAGTTCAACCCGAAGAACCACAGCGTGGTGCAGTCAACGTTCGACGCGCCGTGCATGCCCATGTCCATCAGCATGCCCAACGCCAGCACCAACGCCTTCTTCTCCGGCTTCATGCCCGCTGCCGCCGCCGGCAACGGCACGAAGCTGACCTACACCATCCAGATCACCGACACCAAGCCCATCTGGTTCTACTGCTCCCAGGGCAAGCACTGCCAGGCCGGCATGGTCGGTGCCATCAACGCGTAAGTCTTGCCTCCTTCGATCGCTCATCATGCCAATATATACTGATGTCCCCCCCTTTCAGTGCTTCTACCGGTCAGAAGACCCTCGCGGGCTATAAGCAGCTGGCCTCTGTCGCCGCTGAGAACCTCTCCCCTGGCCAGATTCCCTCCGCCATGTCCGGCAACGGTACCGCCAGCAGCGGCGGCTCGGCCGGCGGCTCGACGGGCAGCGGTGCCGCAGGCGATGGTACCGCGGGCAGCAGCGGCAGCGGCAGCGGCACCAACAGCGCCGCGCCTGCGCAGCAGAGCACCAACGACGGTGCTCGCCTCGTGGGCAACAGCGCCGCTGGCATCGTTGCTCTGGGCGCTGCCGTGTTTGCGCTGTTGTAAGAAGGATGACGCGTCTCGAGGTGTATGTACCATGTATGTGTAGGGATGGTTGGGTGGCAGGCGCATCGTGACGTGGCCATGGTGTTGGAGAGGAAAATCCGATGAATGATTGTAACACCCTTTTCTTGTTTCATGGGCTGGACCTCTCTCCGATTTGGCACCGCTTTATCCGGTGCAAGTCGTGACCTTTTTCTTTTCTTTTCTTTTTTCTTGAAATCATACCCCAACATAAACGGAAGTATTACTACTGATGGTGGATCTGGGTCAATATAGTAATGAGAAGAGCTTAGAAGTGCATGAAGAAATATATATTGGCACCACATTTTACGGGCCCTTGGTTTACGCTTCGGCGATTCTCGATTGTGTATCAATTTTGGTTTTGCATCAAA
This sequence comes from Macrophomina pseudophaseolina, assembly GCA_022204955.1. NCBI lineage: Eukaryota > Fungi > Ascomycota > Dothideomycetes > Botryosphaeriales > Botryosphaeriaceae > Macrophomina > Macrophomina pseudophaseolina. The sequence continues at coordinate 19,038 of JAJJID010000374.1, read as the reverse complement.
AAGTAGAATGGCTGCAAATGGCGGTGCATTGCGCCGATCGTCTTGAATCAATAATAACGGCGTGGATGTTCAGGACGGACCTTCATCTGACCACCTCGAGTTCATATCATTCATATTGTCCTAGAAAGGATCAGTTAAAAAAAAATGGCAAAGAGGAAGGTATGATACCCCTAAGCCCCCTTCGTATACGCTACATTCTTAGCTGTGCGGTCTGAGTTTTGAGCCTCGGTAGGTCAGCGCGTTGATTCAGACATTCAGAGAGCTTTTGAAGACGTCACAGGTCCAAATGCGCTGCGCTTACATTGTGGTTCAAAAGGTCTCATTTGGGTCCTTCTTTACGGTGATCCGCCGTCAAGTCTGAAATATTGTTTCGCAGAGAGCCGACAGATCATGTCTTTGTCCCTTCCCAGACTTTGCTTTTTCTTGAAAACACTAGAAGCTAATCTTAAACAGAGGAGGCATTGGGATTGTCACAAAATGGTTATTAGGCCAATCTACTCACTCGATGCAGGAGTCATCCCATCCTCAAGTGTATCCGCCGCTGTCCGCACTCGAACACGTCATGTCCTTTTTCGAATACAGTTCTCCGGTGAGCTCAATCACTGCCATCTAGCTCCTGTATGAAGTAAGAGGTGCTGATTTCGATCCCAGATGGACCCTCAACACTTCAGGCTTCAACAGGCAATCCATGATGTCAACAGGCTCCTTGGCGACCTCCACACGGAACGTAACTCGCGCCCACGCCGGACACCCCGGATTCTTCCTCAAGGCCACGAATCCCGCCGGCTCCTCCGCACAATCAGATCCTACGAGGAGGGCATCCCTCGGTTCACGACAGCCCTGCAGACCTTCTTCTTTGATATCCTGAGCCAGAGGCCGAGCATGTCTGAAGCCGAGTGGCAGAGTGCTGTCCGCGATCTCGGGAACCGGTTGGTGGCAGGCAGGGAGGTTCTCAGGCAGCTCCCAGAGTTATGGGACAGGCTATACGCGCACAGCGGGTGCCCTGCTCCGGAAAGCCGGCCCGGATGGTACACAGTCCCGCGGTAGGCATTTCTTCCAAGCTGGTACCGTTTGTTGAACTCATTTTTCTGCAGATCACCCATAAGATGTAGGTAGCTCTTTGTTTCGTGGAGCAGGCGACCGCTTGCAATTAGAAGCCAGAGTGCAAGAAATGATCGAGAATGGCCCTTGGTGGCTGTAAATATTGTACATGTGCTACGGCTTCACCTGAACTTCTGTAGAATCCTACCGTCAATCTCGAAAATGGAGCTTATATATTTCCTTCTGGACCCGTCCCGCATCTTATGACCACTTTTCATTCGTTTCGCTGCTACATTTGCTCAACTGGTTAGTATTCCGCTGACTGGATACGGTGTCTCCGCCCACTAGAGCAATGTCCTCACATAAAATGTTCTACTTGTATGCTTACTAGTATCGTTCGGTGAAGCATATACCGGCCTGGAGATCGCCTTCAATGCTTCTGGCCTAAAATTTGACGGTATATTAGTATTACTAGAAGGCAAAGCCGAATATTCTGGTCTTACCGCGTACGAAGATTGCCTTACTTGGAACGGCGACACTGCTACACGTGACGGTTACTTCCGTCAGTCTCAGTAATCCAGCCTTGGAGCAACTAATCTTTGATCAATACATTCTGAAGCGTAATAAAGGTCAATGGCTGATCACGTAAAAGTTTAGTTGCTAGGTTTAGAACTAGAAGTGCCGCTGGATCTCGGCTGTACTTGATATACATAAGCTTTTCTGTAATGAACTTGCGAGCTCTTTCACACCGCGTAGAAGTGGCTGCAAAAGAGCTGAGTTATCGGCCAGGACGCCCGCCGGCTGTGCATACCAAGTGGCTGCACTGTTCTGTTCTTCGATTCGCCCTTCCAGCATGCTCAACGCGTCCCTCATGTCACGGACCAGCCGTATTGCAATGAACCTCACCAGGAGTTCCTGCTCCTCGCTATCTATGTCGTAACCCCCTAGAGTTGACTTTCCAACTGCGCAGCTGACGCGTCTTGAAAACGGTTTACAATCATCTCTTATCGGCATCTCTTGCGGTGTGAGTGGACTCTGGGCCACGTGGGGGTGACAACCGGGAGAGGGCGGGTGTGTGGTGAGTTCATGCACCTCGCTGGAGAAGATGGCCACAAGATAGCGCAAAGCTGCTCTTACGCCGCTGAGCGAGATGTAGAGGATCTCTTCGGCATTTCCCCGCTGACAGGAAGCGCACTGCAGCACCTGCACCCAGGTAGTCGTAGCGGTGCGGATGTAGAGCAGTGCAGCGTCGACCTGGAACCGTACATTCATCTCCAGCGCCTTCACGCCGGACAAAACTTTCGTGCTGCGCTGCAAGCAGTCGCAGGAAAGCTGCGAAACCACGGCCTCAGCCTGATGGGCTGGACTGTCAGGAAGTGCTTGCGGGCACGACATGGGCTCCGCAGGGTCCGGGCTGGAGCCTGCAAGGATTTCCGACAGGGATGACTGGGAAATACTTTGCGTGGCGTCTTCTGGCCAATCGGGGGCATTGATGGAGTGGCCGTATAGCGAATGTGTTGGTGGAAAAGCCAGAGCAGAACGGTGACTCCACAGCGACATATCGTTACAATAACTGTTTTCTGCTAATCCTAGGGCTTGGTGTGGCACGGTCAGCTTGGTAGATCTCGTCCTTCGCTTCTCTACAGCCCATGTACATACCAGACAAGAAACCGCGCATATCGAGATCTTCCGCCGTCGCCATGGCACCACCGTCAGCCTGATTTGTCGTCACCCTGGTGTCTGTCGCGTCTTCTGCCCGAGTCGCCCCGACCTTCCTCTTCCTTGCTCGATTCTTCGGTCGCCCAAGCACGCTGGAGAAGCTGTAAACGCACTCAGCATTGAGTCTGCTGCAGGTCCCACACACGGTGCCGCCACTGCAACGGACTTTAGACGCATGGCAAACGTCGCAAGCCAAACGCTTCTTTCTCACTCCCCGAAGCTGCGGCTCATCAGAGCGGGACTTGCTCAGGGGCGCCGCCATTATTAGGTTCCAAGGTCGAAGTAGACGATTGCGGGGCTTGTGTGTACTTTTTGTCCTGTTTACATTGTACGAATGATAGGTCGTCCATAAATACTTGGCTTATCCATTCACCAGTCAAATGCTGACAGTTGCCGCGAGGAGAATAAGCGCAGCGGAGGGGCGCCTTATCCAGCGAGACTGATCGCAGAGAGACGACGTGTCCCCACTTGGTCTGGTGCGATACGGCCTAGGAGCGCCGGCGACTGAGGCTCGGCATTAGATGCTCACTAGTTCTGCGACGCAGATGCTGATCACTTAAGGCCTTCGCGGGCGCGTGTCAGCGGAGCACACGTGAGTTGACGGTTGATGATGATGATGATAATTCATACACCCCGTCGGCCTTAGTAGACCATAGGGACAACGAGCGCTATTCTACGCTAAGCTACATTAGGACCCCGGTTCATTCAAAGCCTAGCACGCTGTATGCGAAGAAACCATTTCTCCTCCTGTTTAGTAATCTGAAAATATACGGACCAAAGCATAAATAAATAACGCTAAGCAAAACACCAGAATAAGTAAAGGAAAATATAAACGTAGAGCTATCCTCTATGCACCCCTCATACCATCCCCTCGAGACTACTTCCCGAGTGCCGTTAGTCCCTGTAGCGGCGTGACGGCTGGTTGAAGAAGGGATTACTGTTGGAACAAGTAATGGGACAGCTTATTCAGTAGTGAAAGGCATTGATTGGCATGAGTTCGCATGAAGAGGGAGAGGGTTGGTGACCCATCCGCCTCTTATACGAGTGATTGTAGCTAAGCGATGTGGTGTGATATAAGGATACCTTAACGATGTGGTGTGATAATAAGGAGACCTTGAAACACGTGATTAATCCAACACACCCCCTTCACGTACTACCTGCTTGGGGAGTAGGTGATAAGAAAGGTAGCTAAACGCGGATAGGAGTAAGTGTTGAACTCGTGTATGCAACAGGGAATAACTTTGAAGGTATAAGTTCCCAACTGATATAAGCAAAGCAGTAAGGGTTGCGCCTTATCTTGTATAAGGAAACAAGTGGAAGAAGGTTAGTTATAGAGTGGTGTAAGTCCAATAGCCGTAACGAATTGAGCGTGCTTTTGGCGAGGCAAGGCTTTGGTTAAACCGTCTGCTAACATCACTACTATAGGCGTCTACTGGAGGTGTACGTTGCCTGCTTAGGTTTCCTGGCGCAGCTAATGGTGGTGTATATCTATATAACGTAGCTTGGTGTTGAGTTTACCAACGCTCTCTTACATAAGGCGAAGCGTCTGCTTGTTATCGCACTAGACGTTAATTTAATGGCCTAGATCGAACTACACTCCTCTAAAGAGGCGCTTTTACTAAAAGCACTACTTAGCAGCTTCTGATAAGGCGAGAAGCTTAGCTTCGGTAGTAGAGGTTGTAATAGTAGGCTGTTTAATAGCCTTCTAATTAACAGCTGCTCCAAATATTATAATAATCGAGCCTTGGTGGCTGCGGCGTGTGTCCGGATCGTTAGCAAATACCGCATTACTACTAATGGTAAAGATGCTATCCTCATCGTAATTGCCTTAGAAGTATAAGGCGAGTTTCTTCGTTCCTACTAGGTAGCTAAGGAGCCGCTGTGATAGCTCTAGGTGGCGAGGAGACGGATTAGTAAGGTAGAATAAGAGTGCTAAACAGGCGTACGCAATATTTACCCTTGTACTAGTGGCTGCAAACTGCGCTGAGCCAATCCTACTTTAGTAAAGATAAATGTCTTGTGCGCTTGCATGCGTGCCTTGATTCGCTTAAGGCACTTTATCTAATGGAAGAGGCGTTGGTGGGAAGTAATTTTTACTAACACCGTAGCGAGCGATAAGGCCAGAGATATATAATTCCTAAGAAAGCCATAAGAGCTTCTGCTCTCTATCCCTTATAATATGTAAAGCTAAGAACTATTATGCTTCTCCTAGTGCTCTCATCTCGTAGCGCTTAAATAGATCTTCTTAGAAAGCATCTATAAAAGGCTCATCTCGCTTATAGTATGCTAGGATAACGTTATCTATAAAGAAGAAGACGAACAGGCGATTATTTAAGTATAAGCAAGGCGCATCTAGTACTTAAGTTAGGCCGAGCTCTTCTAAGGATTTGTAGAAGTGCCTCTACTAGAGAGCTAGAGATTCCTTAAGGCTATAGAGCGCTCGTAAAAGTCGAAGGATTTAACCTTATTTAAGCTTTATTCCTTCTAGAGGTCGATAGTATATCCTTTCCTCGAGTAGTACGTGAGGGAATGCGTTTACAACGTCGTACTAGCGCATTTCGAAGTCAAAGGCGTAGATAATAGTAATTAAGGCTCGGAAGATCCGGAAGGCAAGAATGGCTACATAAGTGTCTTACTAAGTAGCTTAGAGGTCTTTCCTTACACAAATACGTGCCTTAACCTTAATGAGCCAGCCGTGTTCATCGAACTTATACTTAAATACCTAGGTAAGAGAAATTACTTCCTTATTAAGGCTTTTAGCTTTACTAAGTACTACTACCTCCCACACTCCCTTACCCTATAGTTCCTAGAGTTCTGTTTGAATTGCCTCCAGCAGGTAGGTTTTTATTAGGTGGTTGAAGATGTCTTTATAGAAGCGTAGTTTAGGTGGCAGTTAATCTCTGTAAATGCGTGGTAGGCCTATAGGCAGTGCTTAAGCCTATACTAGAGTAGATTCCTAAAGAGATGCGAGAAAAGATGTAAACAGCATTTAATAGCTAAATATATTGTTATAAATTAACGTAATATACGCGTCTCTACGTGGTTTGCGAGTCCTTAATCCATAGATAATTAGATTTAGATTAATATCCGCTGCAATATTACGTCCTCTTAGGGCACGGTTTCCTCTAGCAGCGCCTAGATTAGGTGGATTCTCGTATTAGACTAATAAAAGAGGCCCGAGTCCTTATAGTTGCTAATTCTGTTGATCTTCACCCCCTAAGCCTTAAGAGGCTAAGCCTTGAGAGGCTTGTTGTTGGACTGGAGTGGATCGATCTGGTAATGCATGATCTAAAGGATCTGGTAATTATTTACCTTAAGTTAAGCCTGCTTATGGGCTGCTTTCTGCGTGCTATTCGCGTGCGAGGCCTTCACTAGTTGATTCTGAAGGGCTTAGTAGATAATCCAGTTGTGCTCCTTATAATTGGGCGCCTGGCTAGCTGCCTGGAGTCTCTAGAGGTTGAGTCGGTGATAGTTCATTACTAAGGTAAAAGAAGGCCTTAGAGTCCTTATCTAAAGGGATAATGTCCTCCTTATAAAGCTTAATACGAGGAATTACTACCTCTTACTCTTAATTCTACTCCTACTACTATAGAGAGAGTATCTTTTCTAGGTCCTCTAGAGAGAACTTACTTAATTCGTTAAAGGTAACGTCTCTAGAGCGTACTACTCGGTTCTTTAAAGGATGCTAGATTCTGTAGATATTAGTGGAGTCATATCCAACTAAGTATTCAATAAGGACTCGCTTATCTAGCTTATTACTGCGTGGAATATTCTTAAGTAGTAAGTAGGCTTTATAGCCATAGACTCGTAGATGAGTTACTTTTAGCTTCTTGCTATGAATAAGCTTAAATGGCGTTTTCTAGTTGTAGCGCTTTATTAGAGTTCTGTTATAAATATAGACTGCCGCCTTAATTATTTCAGGCCAGAGGTGTTTAGGTAGGTTAGCACTAACTCGTAAGGATCTTACCTTAATAATAATCGATTGGCTAGACCGTTCTAATACACCGTTCTGCTGTGGAGTATAAGGAGCCGATATCTTATAGGTGACTCCCTATTATTTAAGCTGCTACTTAAAGGCTCGTGTAAGCGACACTTCTCTATCTAATCTAAGAAAGGCGACTAATTTGCTAAATCTCGTCTTGATTATTTAAATAATATTAAGAAGATGCTAGGTGCACTTATTCTTAGTAGTATAAGTGGCTGCAAAGGTAAACTTAGAAGAAGCGTATTTAAGATACGTAATCTATTAGTAGCCGTTATTAGCTCGTGTCATCTATGTTAAGTCGAATAAGACTTAGAAGAAGGCTTCGGTAGATAACTCCTCTAGATCTATATTATGTAAGATTTGTTAATACACCTTAGTGCGAGCGCATACATCACAGTAATCAGTCAAGTCTTAATCTATAATAACTGCTCCTTACACTACTTAAGGCAAGGCCTTAATGGCTCTTTAGCCTACGTGTGCAAAGATATCATGCCATTGTGTAGCTAGTAGTAAGCGATTAGCAACGTTTAATATAATCGCTAGTGGATTATCTACTTCCTTATATTCCATAAAGAAGTAGTTTTGAGTAAAGATTAGGTAAGCCATAGTAAAGTCCTCTAAGTAGAGGTATATGCGTCCTATATCTAATTCGATTCCCTTCTCTCTTGCCTTAGCGATGGAGACGAGGTTAGCTATAAATAAGGGCATATAAGCCACGTCCACTAGCTTGATTGTGCGTGGTCCCTTATAGTTAGTAGTATAAACTAGTACCTTACCGAATAACTCGATCTTAACTATGGTGTTTCCTAATGTGACGTAGTCATCTGGCCCTACATCTCTTGTTTTGGTGTAGCGATCCTTTATGTACTTGTTATAGATATAGTATATAGTACTAGTATCGGCGATCTATAATAGATCCAGCATTGTAGGCCTTAAAATGCGTTGTGTATTAAATGCTAAGGCAATAATAGCTAGGAAGGAAGACGTTTTCTTATCCTTTTAGCCTTAGTTTAGCTCTTATTCTTTTTAAGAAGCGTTGTCCTGCTTCTTCTAGCCTTGGCTATGGTTTTAGCCATCCTTAAACCGTTTAATAGCTCGCTCTACCCTCTTCTTAGTTTAGGGATCTTCTAATGCCTTAGCAACCTTCTCCTAAATATCCCTATTGGGCGTCCAGTTAGCTGGCTTAGCAGCTGGGTTGTAGTAGTAGCACTTATTATAGAAGTAATGCTCTCTATATAAGCAGGGAGGTAGGTTCTTCTCCTACTTCTTATCCCTTAGGGAGGCGGAAAAGGCGGCTTTAGTAGCTTTTAGGTTCTCAGAAGCATTCTGGCGCTAGTAGTTCCGGTACTTAACAATTAGATTATAAAGGGGCTTAGTAAGCTCGTCATTATAAAGCTTAATTTTATAGCTAGTGGCCCAGTGGCTATCAAGAGGGGTAAGCGCCTTAAGAAAAGTGGCTTTGCCTCTATTACCTACCACGTTAGGTAGTTTAAGCTCCTCTACCTTAAAGAGAGTCTCTTTCTATTATGCGAGCCACTTCTTAATATTCTAGCTGCTGGGAGGCTTTTCTAATTAGCGTAGCTAATTAATAATAAGTCCTTCCTAAGTCTTCTTTATTGGTTAGAGTCGTGCCTTAAGTGCTATAAGCTAAGAGTAAGGATAAGAGTCGTCTCTTAGCTTATAGAGAACGGGCAGCAGTAAAATACTTACTAAGTCCTCAATAATCGTAGAAAGATTATTAATCTCCTTCTTAAGCTTCTCGTACTTAATTAGGCTTCTCTCGTACGCCCTAATTTATATTTTATAGCGCTCCCAGGCTCGTTATTAGTTTAGATTAGAGACTGGAGGCTCCTCAACCTCGGCTGGTTCGGTTGGTTAAGCAGGTTTCTCAGGCTTCAAAGAATCGATATATTTAAATATATCATACTTCTTAGCCCTTGACTAAATAACGAAGTACCATTCATCCCAGTTATCAGCTGACTTTAGGACGACGATAGGCTTAGAAGACGACATAGTATAATATTGTTTTGCTTTGCGTTGCGTTGCGTTGCGGTAAGGTGCGTTGCGTTGCGTTGCATTGCGTTGCGTTGCGTTGCGTGCCAATGCAGGCATAGGTAAGTTGCCAAAGTAGGCAGTAGGCGTAAGACTAATAAACAAGCCGTCACTTAAGGGTATTGCGCTGGGGAGGCTAAAAAGGCACTCCACTGCAGGCAGAGAACGTGTTGTAGAAGGCAGCAGGGGCGCTCCGTTACAGGACACGTATAGCAGATAATTGCTAGGGAGGAACGTCCGGATGCCACGGAACGCTCGGAATAGCACAAAGTAGTACTAGGGAGGATGGCTTAGACTACGAAAGGCATTAAAGACGCATCCGGGCTCATAACTATTAGAATAAGTAATGGGACAGCTTATTCAGTAGTAAAAGGCATTGATTGGCATGAGTTCGCATGAAGAGGAAGAGGGTTAGTAACCCGTCCGCCTCTTATACGAGTGATTGTAGCTAAGCGATGTGGTGTAATATAAGGATACCTTAACGATGTAGTGTAATAATAAGGAGACCTTAAAACACATAATTGATCCAACAATTACTTTACTTAGAGATAGATTAAGCTCTTAGTCTCTAGTTACTACTAGTCTTCTAGTAGCTAGAGTAAATACTACTATTACTTTAACTACGCGTATATCTACCCGCTACTTCTCCGGTGGGCTATCTATATATCTACCGTCGGGTCTTTTCGTGCCCGACTATCCGCCTAGTATAAACGTAAGGTCTCCGAATCTACTCCCTAGGTCGGTCTATAGTTAAGCCCGGCGGTCTATCTAGCGTAGACACGCTAGGAGAAAGTGCTTAACTATTTTCCTCTCTACTCCGCACCCGCATGAGGGTAAATCTATTCGCTTAATTTTATATAGTAGTTTATTTAGGTTCGCTTTCGACGTTCTTAACTACGTAATTACTACTACTTCTCTATAGTTTAGTTAGTTATAAAGCTTTTTAGTATAGAAGTATGCTAATGCGTGATCGAGCTTACGAATCGACTCGCTAACCTTAGAAGCTTCGAGCGTATTCCTCTACTATCTTATAGTAATTTTCTTATACCTAGCTAGTGCTAGCGGCCGTAGTATATTATCTATAGGAGGCTCTTAGTTATTCTTTATAGCTTATAGTACTAAGCTATATACTTTCTCGTTGCCTATAATTCCCTTATACGCCGGTACCTATCTATAATGGCGGCCTCTTCCACTAGGCTTTGAAATCACCTAGCAGGGTCGGGTAACGATAGGTTTACCTTAAAGGACAAGAGGAGGGTAAAGGATTAGAACAATAGGCAGTAATCACGTAATAGGTTGGGGCGCGGTGCGCGTCAGGCTTGTTACCTCTAATAAGTCTATATTAGAATCTTAAGTTAACCACGAAGGTTAAAGTACTACCTAACGAGTGTATTCTATATACTGTAGGAAAGCTATAATAATCTAGGGATTAGAACAACTGTTAGATCAGTCGTAATGTTAGATTAATCTAAGAGTTAGATTAATGCTAAGGCTTTCGATCCATAAGTGGGTCGTGTGGACCTTACGTAATGTAGGCGCTAAAGCCTATTTTCTAGAACCCGACTTTTGACTTCCTTCTACGAACGATAGCGATGTCTATCTTATTTATTATCGCGTAACGTGCCTCTCTACCGGTTTCCTAGATTCTACCCGCGACCCTTGCTAAGGGAGTATTATACCGCTAGACCATAGTTCCTTATAACTATGGCTTTTTGTCCTTCCCGTACGGGAACCGTTTCCTTAAGGGAGTCATTCCCCTACGGGATTCTATCGCGCCGCCTACTTCCTAACTAAGCTCTTTAAGCGCCGTTTCCCTATGGTTAGTATTCCCCTGCGGGATTTCCTCCCGTGAGGGTTCCTGTCCCTTAAGGGATATTTGCCCGTGCGGGACTAACGTCCGTAGGGTTCGTAATACTATCCCCCCTCTTAAGGATCTTCGGCCCGAAGATTTATTTGTTTACCTATATCTTAGGTTCTTACTGTCTTTTCTTTTTGTTTTTCTATAAGTCTCTCCCACGATGCCTTCTAAACGCAAGCGCGACGAGTAATAAGCTAAGCGTAAGTTTCTAAGTACGAAGATTAATTCTTTGCACGTGCTTTTAGATCTCGATATACTAGTTCCTTATGCGCGATGTCTTTTACTAGAAGAGAAGGGTAAGAGTATAGTATATCGTATCGCTCCTAGGTATTCACGTTACGGGGAGTATACTCGTCGTGGTAATATCTATTATAACGCTAGTAGTGCGGAGGAGGGTAATTATAAGTTTCTATTACTTTTGTTTAGCTTATTCTAATTTCTTCTTAGTTGTTCGCCTAGAGCGTGCCATTACGAAAGTTACCGCGGATAAGATAAAGGCCCTAGATACTATTTTAAAATTAACGTCTAAACTTCGTGCCGCTTCGTCCCGTTTAGAGCGTTCTCGCAAGCAAAAGGTTTTATTATAGCGCCGTAGGAGTCTAATATTAAATAAGAAAGCGCAATCTATCGAGGACCTTAAGGAGCTAGATCATTTAGAGGCGGCCCCGTGAGGCTAGGGATCCCGTTAACCCTAAAAACGCCAAGGAAGAGCGATCGTTAAAGCGTTTACGTAGCGATACCTTAGCTAATAATGCTATAGAGTCGTTCTAGTTTATTAGGTCTCCTAGCGTTGGTTCGGGTTCTGCGCCACCCGAGGGTTCCGGGTTAGTTAATTAAGCGCGGTTGTCTCCGTTTATTAATTTTAACTTTGGGTCCTTCGTATATAACAAGTCGGCGACGTTAGTCGATCTAGGTTTCGGCGATGAAACTTATTAATAAGTTCTTAATAGTCGCAGAGTTCTAGTAGTTCCTAGGTATTATCCTAATCTCCTTTCTATTTAAGAAGGTATTGGAACTAACCGTTAATATAGCCGTTATCTAGGACTTATTCTATGTCCTACTCTCTATTTTTATCGGCGTCTGGGTTTTCGGGTATTATTTCCTCTATATAGCGTATTAGCGCGGCGTCTTAAGGTGCCGGCTCGAGTAGAGCGACATGAAATACTAGGTGTATCCGTATAGTATCTAGCAATTTAAGGCGGAAATTAACCTTTCTAATTTATTCCTCGATTTCGAAGGAGCCGACTTTTTTAAAGTCTAATTTTTTACTTAGTTGGTTATTCTTTTTTCGTTTAAAATTTTTACTAAGGAGGTAAACTTTATCCCCCCTTCTTAGCTTTAGTGCCTCCTAGTGCTGTCTATTATAGTATTTACCTATTTATAGGGCTACGAATTCTAGGTCTAGGCGCATTTATTTATAGAGTGCCTTTAGCTAGTCTGCTTTAAGGATTTCTTTTTAGGCTAATGACTCGCTTAGTATCGGATATCTATAGGCCGTTGGTTCGTACCTATAGTTAGCGTAGAACGGAGATTCTTATATAGCGGACGCTTTTAAGCTGTTATAGGCAAACTAAGCGAGCGGAAGTAGCTCGACCTAATTATCCTACGCGTAGTTAAGATAGCAGCGTAGATATTACTCTAGCGTCTAGTTTATTCGTTCCGTCTGGCCGTCTATTTGTGGGTGTGCCGTTATAGAGAGCTTATATTTGGCGCTAAGCTATCGAGTAAGCGATTACTAGAATCGGGATGTAAATAGTCGATTTCTATCTAATACGAGTTCTTCTAGTAATCCGTGGTTACCGAAAATTATTCTAAGAAACGTATAGGCGAGTTCTTCCGCATTTACCGATTTAAGAAATAGTAAGTAGTAGGCGTACTTTATTATTCTATTAACGATAACTAGGATCGAGTTATACTTAACCTTAGTAAGCGGCTCTCTTAACTTAGATAGGTCCGTAATAAAGTCTAGCGAGATAGACTGCTAAGGGCGCTTCGGTACCGGTAGTAGCTAAAGCTATTCGTAGGGTGCGTGTCTTACGGCCTTACTTCTAATATAGAGGTCGTATTGCGAGACTACCTATTAGACGGTTCTTCTAAGCCCTAGAAAGTAGTAGCTTCTCGTAATTCGCTCTATTATCTTATCTATTTCTTAATAACTGTGTGCTAGGGCTTCGTGTATGTCTTTTACGAGTTCTTCCCGTAGTTTAACCGGAACGTAGACTAATCCTAAAAATAGAATTATGCTATCTGCGTTTTTAGTTACTTGGGGGTCGTTTTCGAGTTCTTTAATTTCTTAAGCCGTTGCGTCATCTACGTAGGCTTCTTAAATCTTACGCTCCTATTCGTTACCTTCGAGGCGTATCGCTAGGGCTAGTCGTCGGACCGGGGTAAGCGAGTCATCTAGTCCTTCCTTAAGCTATGTTTATTCGATGCTATAAATAGTAGTAATCTAGCGGCTACGACTAGCGGGTATAAAGGACCCATCTTCCTATATATTGAGTACCGTAGGTTATAGACCTAGCTTCCCCTCGATATAGTTAGCTCGTCTACTTAGCGCGTCTACGCGAGTGTTCTTAGATCCCTTTCTATAGGTAATCTTTATATTATAGGATGCTAGCTCTTTAGCCTATCTAACCTATCGTCGGTTTAGTTCCTTAGTAGTAGTAAAGTGCGATAGGTTCTTATAGTCGCAATACACCATAATTTAGTATTTAGCCCCTTCTAGATAGTATCTCTATTCTTTAAAGGCCGTAATAATAGCTAGGAGTTCCTTATCGTGGACGTCGTAATTCTTTTCGGGGCCTAATATTTTTCTCGAATAGAAGGCGATAGAGTATAGCCTACCTTACTCGTCTAGCTGGCTAAGAACTGCTCTAATAGCGTAGTCGGAGGCGTCGGTCTCGACCGTAATAGATAGGTTAGGATTATAGATACCTAGGATCGGTGCTTCCGTAAACATACGCTTTAGTAAGTCGAAGGCTATTTATTATCTTTCTTTCTATACGAACCCGTGTTCTTTCTTAGTTAAGTCTATAAGAGGTGTTAATACCTTCGCGTAGTTTAGAATAAACTTCCGATAAAAGTTAGTAAATCTAAGAAAGAATTACACTTCTTTAACGGTTCTTAGCGTGGGCTAGTCTCTTATTATGTCCAGTTTCTTGTCGTCTATACTAATGTATTCTAGAATAACGATAAACCCTAGGTACTTAGTTTTCTATATATACCACTCACTTTTTTCCGGGGCGACTTAGAGATTTCGCTCGTCTAAGGCCTTTAGGACCTTTCTTATATACTCGGTGTATTCCTCGAGCGTTTTCGAGTAGATTAGGATATCGTCTAGGTAAGCCAAAGCGAATATATCTAAATACGGACGTAGCGTGTCGTTAACTAGGCTCTAGAAGGTAGCCGGTGCGTTAGTAAGTCCGAAGAGTATTACCGTGTACTCGTAGTAGCCGAATCTAGTTCGGAACGCCGTTTTCTATTCTTTACCTTCCTTAATACGGACTAGGTAGTAGCCTTCTCGGAGATCTAACTTCGTAAAGTACTAGGCGCGTCTAAGTTTATTCTATAGTTCGTCGATGCGAAGTAGTGGGTAACGGTTTTTTACCGTAATATTGTTTAGCTATTAGTAGTCGACGTAGAGGCGGAGCTTACCGTTTTTCTTTAGTACGAATAGGATCGGGTATCCGGCCGGTAATAACGATGGGCGGATATAACCTCGTTCTAGATTCTTATTAATGTATTCCCGTAGCGCTTTAGCCTCTTTCTTAGATAAGGAGTATATAGGCTTAAACGCTAGCTACGTTTCTAGAAGCAGGAGTATCTTATAATTCTATAGCTAATACTCTAGTAGCTGACCTTTGCCTCTTTCCTAGAATATTCTTAGTATATCCTAGAACTGTTGTAGGACGGTTTCTAATTCCGGTATAGGTATTAACTTGTTCAGAGTAGGCCTTATAATTTTATCGAGGTCTACGTTAACCTCGGCTGCCGAAATATCTTATTTAATAATATCCATCTATCTATACGTGGATGGGTTATATCTTCTATAGATCCTCTAGGGGCAGTCTTCTCCGACTAGCTTCGGGATGTCGTTATCCTCCTAGCGGAGGCCCCGTATTATACGAGCTAGGATTTTCTGCTCGTGTTCTAGGCTTATTTTAATGAAGATTGTATACGCCTTTTCTCCTCGGTTTCTTATTCGCTTTAGTGCGTTTATTAAGATTTTCTAGATGTCTAAGGGGTCTTTCTTAACCGTCGGTGTTCTTCTAGCGTTTACTAGGTGTCTAACGTATTTCTTATTTAAAAAGGTAACTATTCTTTCCTTCTATCGGATATGCGGCTCGTGGGTTTCGAACTATAGGATTCCTAGGATAATATCGTATCCTAGTATAGAGGTTACGTTAAGTGTAATTTTCTCTACGTATTTTCTAATAGTAAGCTTTGCGGGTTCTATTTCGACCCGAATCTACCCTTTGTCGTAAGAGGCGGCGGACCTATTTACTATTTTTAGCGAGTAGGGGTGGTCTTTCCCCGTAAGTCTAATATTATTTTAGGTGGCGAAGATATAGCTAATAAAGTTGCCTTCTACTCCGCTATCGAGTATAGCTATTACGGTTCGTTCGTAGATGGTTACTAGTATTCTAAGAACTCTTCCTAAGGTGCGTATACTATTTAGTGTGCGTAAAACCTAGTTAAGGGACCTATCCGACGGCCCCTCCTAGGGTCCCTAAATAGGGGAGCCGTCTAGTTTTTTAACCTAGATTGGCCGTAGATTTTATTATATATGTAGTCTTCCTATTCGTTAACTTATAGGTGTGCTTACTTCTAACGGGTCTAGTTATTGTTGTTTAGCTGTCTTCGCTAATAGACCCGGTCCTTTCGTACTTAGTATCTAAAGGTCGGACGGTTAAGTTTCTCGTCGGGGATCTACTATAGTGTATAGTTCTAGATAGTTGCCGTTTTGTGCTAGTAGAGAATTCTCGCGAGTTCTTAAAGGGAGTTATAGTCCGCTTATTCGCGTGTAGAGATTTCTTAGTAGTGGCGTATAAGAAGCATCGTGTCCCTAATTATCGGGAGTTCGTACCTTTTTTCGTCTTGTTCGATCCGAGTTTTCTAAAGCGTGTCCTGGCACCATTCCTAGATAACCGTTAAAGCGAGGCTTTCTTAATGCGGAATCTATATTATCTAGGTGCGGTTACTCTATTTGTTTTATAGATAGCTGCTAATACCGTATCTCTCGGCTAGAACTTCTAGTTCGGCGAGGGTATTCTATTTATCGGATAGCATTGGGGTATCTTCTAACTATACGCTATCCTTACTTTTAGTTATACTTTCGTAGAATTCTTCTATACTGCTGTTGACGAGTTCTTAGTCTAGAGAAAAATTATCGATAAGGTCTTCGATTTCTAGTGTTTCTTCGTTACGTGTGGCTAGGTTTAACTATTAAGGTTCGGAGGGGTACTATCCGGTGGCTTGCTTATCGCTCTAGTAGGTGGTGTAGTTGTCGTTAAAGTAGGCGGTCTAGCTTATAGCCGTATAGTTAACTTCCTTGCTTATAGTAGATATAGAGCGGGGTTCTTCTTCTTCTTAGGTGACGCCAGCGGCAGTCTTGCCGGGTTTATTCCGTTATAGGTAGCGGTATTAGGGGTTCCATTTATCTTCGTAGTAGATATAGAGTTCTTAGTTAAAGCGTTTTATTTCTTACTCTGTCTACTAACGTCGGGGTCGTTATTTATAGTCCTTGTCATTTCGTTAAGTAGCGTCTAATTCTATAGCGTCGCCTCCTTCTTGAGTATGTTTAGGGCGTATAGGGCGCGAAGTATTAGCTTCGTAGTTATTTTCTTTGTAGTGCTCCGTTTATCGCTCGAAGAGGCGGTTATCGCACTTAATTACTAGCTTAATAAGTTCGTCTAGCGTTTTAGGGTCGTTCTAGGTTATAAGTTAATCCTTGACTTTTTCCTTAAGTCCTCGGTAGTAGTAATCTATAAAGGCGCGGTCCGACTAGTCGTCGAGATAGGCCGCGGCCTTCTGGAACTTAGTAGTATACTTAGCTACTAAGGTTTTCTATTGGATGTTTATAATGGCTCGGCGTGCCTTATATACTTTATCTAGATCGCCGAAGCTCTGCTTAATTTAGTTAACGAAGTATTTATAGCTAGCGAAGATCTTGCTAGTGTCTTTCTTCTATTAGCTTAGCTCCTTGCTTATGCGGTCCCTAAGGTAGGGTTCGAACTACTAGGCTGCGGTATCGCGTAGGTATATAGTAGCGAATATAACCTTTCGATCCTTACTTTCAAATTCGCGAGAGTTAAAGAAGAAGTAAAGGTTGAGTTAAGATAGAAAGATTTAGAGCTTCTTTCGGTTACCGTAGAAGAGGTCGGGTTTAGCCGTCTTCGTAGTAGTTTCCTTAACTCGGGCCGGCAACTCGTTTCTAGACGTAAGGTCCGTCGGGGGAGTCGTAATAGGAGCTAGTGCCGGAGCGAGAGTAGCTTAGTTACGGAGCTTATTTACTTATTAATAGAGCTAGGTGTTCTCGTTAGTCTACTCCTAAAGTTATCTGCGTAGCTCGCCGATCTAGCCCTGTATATCTTAGATAACCTGAAAAAGGTCGGCCATAGTTAGCTATAGGGGACCGTTATTATTTATATCAACATCGTTTATTATGTTACTTAGTTAGCGTTAAGTATTAGGTAATACTACCTTTCGTTAGTCGTTTTTTTTCTCGGAACTACCTTCTCTTGCAAGAATAGTAGTTAAAGTATAACGGCGGCCTCTTCTACTAGGCTTTAGAATTATCTAGCAGGGTCGGGTAACGATAGGTTTACCTTAAAGGACAAGAGGAGGGTAAAGAATTAGAACGATAGGTAGTAATTACGTAATAGGTTAGGGCGCGGTACGCGTTAGGCTTGTTACCTCTAATAAGTCTATATTAGAATCTTAAGTTAACTATAAAGGTTAAAGTACTACCTAACGAGTGTATTCTATATACTATAGGAAAGCTATAATAATCTAGGGATTAGAACGACTATTAGATTAGTCGTAATATTAGATTAATCTAAGAGTTAGATTAATACTAAGGCTTTCGATCTATAAGTAGGTCGTGTGGACCTTACGTAATATAGGCGCTAAAGTCTATTTCCTAGAACCCGACTTTTAACTTTCTTCTATGAACGATAGCGATATCTACCTTATTTATTATCGCGTAACGTGCCTCTCTACCGGTTTCCTAGATTCTACCCGCGATCCTTGCTAAGGGAGTATTATATCGCTAGACTATAGTCCCTTATAACTATGGCTTTTTGTCCTTCCCGTACGGGAACCGTTCCCTTAAGGGAGTTATTCCCCTACGAAATTCTATTGCGCCGCCTACTTCCTAACTAAGCTCTTTAAGCGCCGTTTCCCTATAGTTAGTATTCCCCTGCGGGATTTCCTCCCGTGAGGGTTCCTATTCCTTAAGGGATATTTGCCCGTGCGGGACTGACGTCCGTAGGGTTTGTAATACTATCTAAACTCGATCGGCGGCCCCTTATTACGTCTAATCTAGTCTAATAGGCAGAAAATACTTCTAATAACTTTCTAATGCAGTATCTATTAAGGCTTACGGAGAAGATAGAGAGTTGTCTTACTATTACTATAGATAGTATATTTTACCTTAGCTATATTAGAATAGTTAGTTACTATTACGGTCGACTACGTGCTATATATTAGTTCTACTACTTAGTAAATCGCCTAGAGCTCTATGAACACAGTATTAATAGAGTTAGACTTACTAACTAAATATAAGTAAGCGACAATAGTTATACCCCTACTATTTATATAAAAGATACCGGTTCCAAGCTTTCTATTTCTTTATACGTAACCCGTAAAGATAGCTACCTCTAATTATAGTAGAGATCTAGCTCGGAGCTTCGCTATCTCTAGAGACTTAATCTAAATAATAGGCCTATCGGCCCATAGTATTCTTATAAATAGGTGGATTATTTCGAGGCGTTTAGCGTTAATCTCTCTAGCCATTAGTATTATTTACTATAGCGGGAATACGAATCTCTTATTAGCCGGGTCGATTATATACTTTAGCTTCTAGAACGGGTGTTTCTATAGTAGCATATAGTAGTTAACCTAAAACTAAAGTAGTTACTAATAGAGGTGGATCTTAATAGATAGAATTACTATCTTAGCTTTAAAAATAGATAGCGCTACTATTCTAAAAGCTCTAGTTATTACTCTACTTACAATTTTCTATACTACCTTAAGTAATTTTATTAGTAGTACTATAATAGCTAGCGCCTATATTAGAGCCGTATAGTCGACCGCTAGGGCTATTATAGCTAAGAAGAGCTAGCGTATACTACTCGGCTAGAGGCCCTAAAGTTACTTTAGC